>WNGS01120300.1:12285-23397 GCA_020271785.1 Procambarus virginalis
GAGCATCCAGCATCAGCCTGAGAATCCAGCATCAGTTGAGAGCATCCAGATCACCCTGAGAGCATCCAGCACACCCTGAGAGCATCCAGCATCATCCTGAGAGCATCCAGCATCAGCCTGAGAGCATCCAGCATCATCCTGAGAGCATCCAGCATCAGCCTGAGAGCATCCAGCATCAGCCTGAGAGCATCCAGCATCAGCCTGAGAGCATCCAGCATCAGCCTGAGAGCATCCAGCATCACCCTGAGAGCATCCAGCATCACCCTGAGAGCATCCAGCATCAGCCTGAGAGCATCCAGCACGCCTGAGAGCATCCAGCATCAGCCTGAGAGCATCCAGCATCAGCCTGAGAGCATCCATCATCAGTCTGAGAGCATCCAGCATCAGCCCATTATTTGACTCCTTGTTTACCTCGCAGCGACATTTATAAATTCACAATATAATGTTAACAATATAATGTTAAAGCTAATTTTCTTTTAAATGTTATGTATCTTGTCGATGTTCTGTTTAAAGATTAATTTTATTGTGCTTGAAATACTGTTAGCTTAGTCGTATACAAATGAGTACCCAAATAAGGAATTAAGTTTGAACTATAAATATAGTAATTGTTTGTGTCTGGAGACAGGCAGCCAGTGTATATATATACAATTTAGGCCTTCATCATGGGTCCCCCTCCAATGTGAAGGTACTAACTCTCCCCAGGATGTAACATCACAACAAACTGACTAACTCCTGGTATACCCCCTTCGGTTACCCCCTTCCCCCTGCTAGATAAACACGGCTCTAGTGGAGGAAACGCTACAACCATTTTATCATGCCGGGATTCGATTCGTTCTCGACTCACAATTCCCGATTGTGAGTCGAGAAGGAACCTGACTCTGCTACCTTTATAAATGAACATCTATGATAAAAATGTCTTAATATATTATTTTGACTACCGTCTAGCTGGGGGAAACGTAGCATTTCTCTTCATCTACGTTCGCTTCCCTCCTCCGTTCCCTTTTTTCTGGGAACTACCTACTTCCCCCCCTCCTCCCTGATGGGGAAGTAACTCACTTCCTCCCTCTTTGCTGGGGGCCATTTGCGTCCTCATTCCTGACGGTGACGAAACAGGTCTCTACATATACATTCCCTCCCATCTCCTACCTCCCACCCTCAATCTCTCTCAGTCACTCCCACCCCCCTCCCTCCTTCCCTGCCTTCCCTTCCTGCTTGCCTCCCCCTGCCTGCCTCACTCCCTGCCTGTCTCCCTCCTTTTCCTGCCCTCTCCCTCCCTGCATGCCTCCCTGCCTGCCCGCCCTGCCCGCCCTGCAGGGGCTCTCGTCACCCTCATCCTGACGGAGACGGAGCTGGTCCTCGAAGACCCAACGACACCCGCAAAACGCGACACAGAAACTTGGTGAATAATTACGCTCTCAGCTTGAAGAATTACCCTCCCGTTGTTCCCTGTATATCGTGCCGTACCCCTTCCTTACCTCTCTTGTCCCTTACCTTAACCTCCCCTTCCCATCTTTCTTACCCTAACCCTCCCCTGCCTCCCTACCCATCTCCCTTACCCTAATCCTCCCCTACCTCCCTTACCCATCCCCTTACCCTAATCCTCCCCTACCTCCCTTCCCATCTACCTTACCTAACCCTCCCCTACCTCCTTACCCCTCTCCATTACCCTGTCAGGGCGCCTGATAGCTGAGTGGACAGCGCTTCGGATTTGTACTGCTGAGGTTCCGGGTTCGATCCCCGGTGGAGGCGGAGACAAATATGCCAAATGTTTCTTTCACCCCGATGGACCTGTTCACCTAGCAGTTAATAGATACCTGGGAGTTAGACAACTGCTACGGGCTGCTTCCTGGGGGGAAGGGTGTAACAAAAAGGAGGCCTGGTCGAGGACCGGGCCGCGGGATACTAAGGCCCGAAATCATCTCAAGATAACCCTACCTTACCTTTCTCACCCCTCTCCATTACCCTAACTCTCTCCCCTACCCCTCTCCCTTACCCTAACCCTCTCCTAACTGCATTAACCATCTCCCTTACCGTATCCTTCCCCTACCTCCTTCACTCCTCACCCTTACCCTAACCTTGCCTTACTTCCTCATCTCGTCTGCCCATCTAACTCTCTAACCCTCCATCCCTAACTCCATCCTAACTCTTTGCCTAATCCATCTTTCCCTAACTCCATCCCTCATATCCCTTACCTTAACCCTCCCCTGCCTCTCTCACCCTTCTCCCTTACTATAGACCGCTCGCCCTAGCTTCACACACAATTTAAGTTTAGGAAAAAGTAATTAGGCGTCAAATCTCCAGTTTTATCGAGAACATTGAACTTCACAACCCAGATCAACGTGGATTTAGAGCGGGAAGTTCCGACCTTTCACAACTACTCGTCCACTCACAAAATCAAGGAAGCATTGGAAAAAAAAAAATCCTATGTATACACGAACTTTGCCAAGGCATAATATAAATTTGACCGCAGAGCCCACAAAAGGATATAAATAGGAATAACAGATAAAATAGGATGATGGAAAAAGGTGCATAGTGTATACACACTATACACAGAAAAGATGATGGTGTACAGGATGATGATTTTAGATTTGTCGCCAAACAGAATGTAAAGAGAAAGAAATCTACGAGTCGTCTCCTATATTACTGAACTAAAGCCCAGCTTGTTTCGTCTCTAATTTGAGACCATGATATGAGCAGCATGGGGTCATCGTAGGTTTAGTCTGTTGGGAGAGAGGAGTGCAGCATTTCCACTGTAGAAGCAAACATAGGAAAGTGGCCATCGTGGTAGCCCACTTGTACATACTATTTGCCTGGTTGTACAAAGGTTCCAAGCCATTTGGACATTCAAATTCGGATGATTATAACATCCGAGCTTGGATGCCCTAAGGGCTTGGAAAAGACAGGGGAAAGGAAGAAAGAGGAGGAGTTGAAATTCTTGAAGAGGATGTGGATGGGGAACGAGAAGGCTAGAAAGTATGATGGCCTGTCCATTATGGGATGGCATCAAGTATGGAACTCGGAGTAGAGCTTGTTATTATTGAGTTATTCTGTGGCAGGGGGCTTGTGCGGTGACGCTTGGCTTTCATGCTGGTGTAGGCGAGGTGATGAGTCTGGCTTGGAGAAGGCGTCTTCCCATTTGAGGTGGTACACTTTTGTCATTCTAGTACACGTTTTTGACATCAGCTGACAAGTAATGGTCCACTCGCGATCGATGACGTAGCCATGAATACAAGCCCACATGACCGCGGATGAACTTATAACGCCCCTGTATGCCAAATAGCTGGCCGGTGATTAGCAAATTTCTGAGACAATGGCTGGAAGCTTACTAGTGTGTGTTTCCCTCACGAGGCGTGCACTCCAGCCAGTGGACGGCAGCAATAAATGACTAATGTCTTTTATGTTATCGACCACTAGTTAGAAGCACATCGTCCAAGTCCTTAGGTCGTAAAGTTAATACAACGCCCAATTCCATGGAAGCTCTTGTAAGCAGAACAAATTATACGGTGTAATTCTTCTCATCACGTTAAGTGGAGTGACTGTAGAGAGATGGCATGAGGGTACATCCAGATGCAACAAGACTATGAGAAGAATGACCCTTGATGGTGTGATAGCTAAGTCATCTGTAGGGCTAAGATACGGGAATAGTATTGAGTAAATGTTGAGTGTAATCCAAAATGACACCATAGATAATCTAAGGGAGAAGTGCTTTAAAAAAGATTAAAATGAAGAACAGAAAGACTATAGCTGCCACTGTGTTTTCTCGTTTGAACCAGTGTTAGCCGCCCAAGTGCGTCCACGCTACAGCATTCGTTAGATGAATCTGTGACCACGTCCCTGCCATAGTGGCCTGTCATCTACATGACCCACTCACCCACTTGTGCATGCTTCATACATCATTTAGCAAGAGTCACGTTACCATATCTGCCTGCTTCTGCAGCCACATGCGTAATCTGCAAAGCTACCATCTGTGGTCATTGTAGAGAGTCACCACGACCTCTACGAGACCGACGCTCGTCAAGACTAGCCACTCAGACCGTCTACAGCTGTATGAATGAGACAAGGTGTGAGTGTGTGGGGCCGTCACTGATGTAAGTACTATACTGCGATTTAGTATAGTCTCAGTGTCTAACTTCTCGACGTATATATATTCTCTGTATCTCCGTTTTATGACCGAAAATTAGTCAGAGACCAGTTTAAGACCAAAATTTGTCAGAGACCGCGTTTATAAATGTAGTTTCGTTACTAATAGCCAAATTTTAGCCCAATTTAGAACAGACATATTTCAGACGTAGTAAGAAAAGAAAATTGTTGTACCGAGTTCTAGCTCCTGTCCCCCAACTTAGTTCCCTCACGTATCTTCTTTAGTATCCAATCAATTTTCTCAAGATCTAGAAAAAGGCTATATCAGACGTAGTAAATAAGATCAGAATAATTACAGAGTTCTAGCTCTTGTTCCGACGCCTTAACACTCTCATGTATCTTCATTAATACCTGAACAATTTCTCTGAAATTTAATCCCGCTGTATTTCAGAAGTAGTGCAATACAATAATTTAGTTACCGAGCTCCAGCTCCGTCCCCCACTTTAAACCCCTCTGGTATCTTCGTTAACACCATATCAATTTTCCTGAAAATTCAAGCAGTCATACTTTGAACTCCGTAAGTAAAGAAAACACAGTTACTGACCTCTAGCTCCCGTTCTCCGCCTTAGGTTCCTCCTGTAAATTCACTACTATCAGCCAAGTTCCCTCAACATTAAACCCGTTACATATTTAACGTAGTAAAATAAATTAAAAACATTATATAAGTTTTGGACCTTAGTTCTTCAAACTTATTTATTTCAGATCAACACACTCTCCTGCCTTTCACCTTATCAAAGTAAACATATCCTGTCCTTCATACCCTTTGTTTACTCCACTAAGTAAATAATCACTAACGAGCTAATAATAACACGGTCATATCACACCTTATCTCTCCCTCCCACCTTTCACCATGCCCCAAGACCCGTCCCTTGTCTCATCTTACTCCCCACCCCCTTACCTTTCCCCACTCCTTTACCTTCCCAACTCCCTTTTGCCCTTATCTTCCCCTCCCTCACCCCCTCCCCTCATATCGCAAATTCCCCCAACTCCCCCTTCCCCAGATTCACTAACAACTCTGCACGCTCAAGAATGTAAAAATACAGCTATTATCCAATAATCCAACCGTATTTATGTGTTCTCTCCGTATTCCTAAAATATCCTCCCAAATATCCATTCTATATTTTTCACCATGTTTTGCAAATTGTTCACAACATGTTCAGTTCATGTTCCCCGCATATTCACTGGGTTTATCTGATTCTCGTTCATGTTCTCTGTGTTCTTAGTCATATTCCCCGTATGTTCACTGTGTTCACCGCATTCTCTTACATGTTCTTTAAAAAATCATTTGTACAATTGTTTTCTTCCATTCAGTATAAATTTACCAAGACAAACTTTTCTTGTTGTTTTTAACTAAAATTAATTGTCAATCACTAAAAAAAAAACATGTTCATCATTTCTTAATTAAATTACTTGTCAATCAACTAAAAAATAGTCACGTTCATCATTTCGTAACTAAAATATTCATTAATCAAATAAAAATAGTCATGTTCATAATTTTTTAACTAAAAGTATTCGTCATTCAACTAAAAATAACCACGTTCGTCATATCCTAACTAAAATAACACTTCTCTCAACTTAAAATAGCCAAGTGTAGCTTCTTTCAACACTTTCTTAACTAACAGTATACTTCGTGGAGTAAGAAAATAGTCAAAGAGAAACTTCGAGACATCAAGGACACACTCAAAGACAACCTAGTACTACTCACTCCATCAAAAGTTATTCTCAGATACATCAAAAGTTAATCTCAGTAATCAAAGTTATTCTCTAAGTCACCGTCAGGTATCAGAGTTGTTCTCTAAGACATCTTAAAGCATCAAATTTATTCTGTAAGACATAAAAAGCTAATCTTAGACCCATAAAAGATATTCTCAGAGACATCAAATATAATCTCAGACATTAATATTATCCTCTCAGTTATCACAAATAATCTCTTAAACATCAAGAATACTCTTCAGACATTAAATAACACACTCAAAAGCAACAAATGTTGTTCTTCATTCAATAAATAAGTAAAATAACTACCTTTCATGTATTAGTAACAGCTTCATTAAGACATTTACAGTCAAAACTTGATAATAACTCTTTCACAAAACACAGCTCTTTAAGCAAATAGTTGAACTTTTCATATAAAACTTTCATTTCTGTTAATTAATTGTTCCGTTAAAATATATTTTCTTAGTCACTTTATCTTAAAACTGTTCTCTGAACATCGCTGCATTTTTTTTTGGTTGCAGGAGGCGGCTAGTTTATTGTGCACTCCATACTTATCCAGTGAGCGGTAGCGCTGAAAGCGTTACAGAGGGTACAAAAGAACTTTATCAGACTCCCCATCTTAGATTATTACATAAACAGTTTCATCTATCCTTCACACTTTATAGTTACAATGTCAGCTAGTTACAGAGAATGTTGTATTTCAAGAGCTATACATTTACAGTAAGTCATTAAACATTAATGGTAGGTCTTATCGCTAATACATAATTGTTTGAGCAATGGAGATATTACAGTCATATTGGAGCTGCTGTTTATTATTAGTCTTCACAATACACTACTTGTTTCTGAATCTCATATGTCGTTTATCTACTAGAAGCGAAATATGGATATAGTGCAAGGATTTCAGGTATTTTATCCTTGGTTGTCATATCATACAGCGTGAGCTTGAATTGTTCTCTAAATAGCTAAATTTTACTGCAATCCAAGATATAGTGTTCGAGTGTGTGTCCCTGTCTTTGTCCACACACTTTGCACTTGACTTCATCTAGATCCCTATGCAACCGAACTGCCAGAGATACTTGTAATCAAGTCTTATTCGAGCTGTGACAACGTCTGTTAGTCTACTGACTTTGTTACTTGCTACATATGCATGCTTTATTTCACACTGATCATCCTATCTAACCTACCCTAACCTATTCTAACCTATTCCTCCCCTACCTTAATGTATCTTATCTACCCAACTCAACTTGCCCATACATACCTAACCTTACTTGCTAGAGCTAACCTCTCCTAATGTAACTTACCTAATCAAGCTTACCTAATTTCTCCTAACTGATAGAACATAACCTAACCTATCCTAACCTTACTAACTTAACGTAACTTACCTAACCTAACCTCACCTAACTTAACTTACATAGACTAACCAAACCTAACATTTCTAACTTAATGTAACTCACCTAACCCAACCTAACTTAACTCACATAACTTAACCTAACTTAACTAAACTTAACTTACATAACCTAACCTATCCTAAACATACTAACTTAACATAACTTACCTAACCTAACCTAACTTAACTTACATAAACTAACTTAACTCAAATAACCTTACCCTAACTTAATTAAACCTAACTTAACTTACATAACCTAACCTATTCTCCCCCACCTAACCTTTACTTATCTTATTTTCTCTCATACTTTTCAATTAATTTATTGGATGTCCATTTCGGTCTTTAACTGGAACTTCCGCTTCCACAAATTTTCGGTCCTAAATGGTCTTTGAGCAATTTCGTCTGTAAAACGGTCTCTGATGAAAATCGGATCTGAAAATGACTCTGATAATTTCGGTCTTAAAATGGTCTCTGTCAAATTCGTGGTCAGATTTCGGGTTTTACTAGGTCTCTGACTCAATTTCGTGTCTTCAACTGGGTCTCTGACTAATTTCGGTCTAAATGGTCTCTGAAATTATTTTGGGCTTCTATGAACATATTCTCTATAAAAATGGTCTTTGGGAAATTTCTGTTTTAAACCGCTGTAAATAAACTGTCTATGATTTTTATGAACTCTGAAAATATTTTCAAAACCGATGGTCTGAAAATTTTTGAAGTATTCTCACAATACGACTCTTCAATTAAACGAATGATGTGATTTTTCGTCTGAATTTTTCCCATAAGACACTTTTAACACCAAACGAGGGGAACTGTCCACACCGGGGACCATCTTCGCACCCTACGCTAAGTACCTGCCTTAAAGGTTTGAACAAAATAAATACATAATATACAAAATATACGATATACATATAATATTATATATATATACATATAATTTTATAAAGAGTAGCATTACTGAAATCAACAAGGATCCATACAGTGAAGCAAAATACAATACAATACATCGGACAATGGAGGTGTGGCGAGTGTTCGGAAGTATTGGGAAGACGTAATGTAGGCTTAAGTGTTGTCATCTGTAACCATAAGATTTCACCTGGGCTGTGTCAGAATTATCTCCAGGATGCACAAAACAGCAAGGAATTTACTGGTTTCAAAGATGACAGGTTAATGTTGGAGAACATAACTAAACTGATGTAAAACATTCCCGAGTCACAGAGACTTATCGAAACCAGAAAAGCTACCAGTGATATATGCGGACTGGGAAAGACAAAATGGATAACAACCAAAGCTCAGGAAGGTAGCTTAGAGAAGCCACAGCAGTAGTGTGTGGAGGAAGAGGGTATTGTGGTACAAAACATCAGCAATATTGCAGAGCAGGTAAAATAAACAATGAGAGCAACAGTGAAACAGAGGGCATAAATGAAGGAGTTGGGACGAAAGACGGAGATGGCTCCAATAAAAAGGGAGACAAGACAGACACAAATATAAAAACTTTAGAAATAGCAAAACTGAAAATATTGTGCTAAATTCTACGCTCATAGGAATATTCAAATAGTGGAAAATTAGGGAGAAAAAAAATGCAATTTTCTGCATCCTCGAATGCACAAGAACCTTGTTGCGAGAGGAGGGTTACATGCCGTTTTGGAACGGGGTGTAGATACTGCCACCCAAAATTATGTCAATTTCAATTAGGGACAAACATCATGCTATAATCTTCAGTGTCCGGAATTCCACGTGAGGGGTACCACAGCGTTATAGACGGGAATGATCAATATGACACTACTGGCAATTTTTAGAGGAGGCAGAAACAAAGTAGAAAATATAAGAGACAGGAACAGTCAAGATGGAAACACTACAGGATTACAGGGGGAGAATACTCACAGACGGGCATTCAAATTTATCAACAATCCACCCAGGGGACTACACCACACAACACCCGTACCTACTACCAAAACGGACCAATCCATTCCAAAAACAACACCCCTGGACCTAGGGTAGAGTGGGGGGGAGAACTACCAAAACCCGCCAGAAGTGACACGCAATGTAGGAAATCATTCATATTTGCAAAACATGCAAGGTCTAAAGTTAAAATCAAGAAATAAATTTAAGTTCATAACTAGACCTTCCTAATATGAGTCGAACGTTAATATTTGGTTGCATGGTTATCCAGGAAACCCACACGCAAAAGACCACAATGGACTAGTGGAAATCTGGATTCCGTAATTATAATGTCATTGTATAACCGTGGTCGACAGAGTAATTAGGTCCAAGTGGAGGAGTAGGCTGTATAATAAAGAGAGCGTGCATGCACAGAGCTCCTGAAGACTCCGTCCAATGAGGTAGTAGAGGTATTGGAATCAAGGTAGAAATATGAATCTACTTATTAATTTAATATACAAACTGCCAGAAGCAACAGTTGAGGAATTCACGTACTGGACTCACAGATATACGTGAAATAGAGACTATTCCTTGATAACCCTAGCAAAACACCAGTACCAGATTATTATCTTCCTGTGAGACTTCCAATCTACCCCATGTTTAAATGGAGAGAGTAAACAAATACATTATAGCAGGAAATCACCACCTGGACTAACCCAACCACAGGTCAGAGTAACTAACTGAGATATCTGCTGACAAATTCTGCAGCTCAGTCTAGCAGATGAATACCATGAACCAACTAGGAATCTGACAAAACACGTGGACCTGATATCAGGAACATGAGGAGCTAATCAAAGGACATTCTGTTCTCAGGACAACTACGTACTCGGACCACAAGCTTATTGAAGTGTAAACTAACATTAGTAACGGTAGTACGGCCAAGAGAAACAACAAGGGGGACGGTTATTCAATAAATTCAATATTTAGATAAGTAAAGGATAGACTAGAGTAAGAACAATAAACCGGGAACATCATCAAACATGTATCATGTGAAAATGTTTTAAGATATAAAAATCCTACACAAGGAGGAGAAAAACTGACTTCTGAAGCAATATGAAGTCTGTCTGAAACGTGTTCTTTGAGGGAAAGCCAGATAAGAGGTTAAATGTAGAATAGAGAATGCAGCCTGACATTTACCTAAGAAGGAGAAATAACGGAAATGCGTAAGCAGACACGACTATCCATAGCAAAGAGTGAGATAATTTAAACAGGGAGATTGAAGAAATCGAAGTGACCGATTGAGGCAATCCTATTCAGACGTGCAGAAAGGCGAAGCTACGAAGCTAGGAAAGCAATGCAGAAATAAGCGAAAAACCGCAGAAATATTTCTTTACATATGCTAAATAAAAGCGAAAACTACTACCAGGATTGGACCTATTCGTATTAGGTGAAGGTTCATACACTGAGGATGACTAAATTGAAATCCTAGTATGATGACATAATTAGTGAAATCCTAAACAGTATAGATAGCTAAAGAAAAATATTAGGATGTATTAAAATACCGTAGGACATGACTAATAATAAAACATTATGTGACATGGTTAGCACTCCGATACACAGCAGGAAAGTGGAAGATCTTGGAAAATTTCTTTATGCGTGATATCCATACCCCTGTAAATATAACGGATACTATTCAACACGACAAATAGCAGATTTGAAAGAGAAATTGACAATCTGCCCATGCACTCAGCCACCGGGCCCAGACTCATGGAATTCAATATTATAAAGAAATGCAAAGTGCGGGTAACACAGGCACTCAGTATAGTTGTGGAGGAAGAGCTTGGACACGGGGAGAGATACCAGATGCGCTGAACAGCAGCAGACATAGCACATCTACACAAGGGAGGTAGCATAGCATTGGCAAAGAATAACAGACCAGTGGCACAAACGTCTCACATAATAAAAGTATTTGAGAGGAGTGCGGATGGCAGGAA
>WNGS01120303.1:0-17745 GCA_020271785.1 Procambarus virginalis
CACTCAAAAAGTTCTTTATAATGTCTCTGTTGCTCATTTGGGTACTCAGCTCCACCTGTGTCCCCCTTGTCAGCGCCCCTCCAGTGTTGAATAGTTCATCCTTGTTTACCCGGTCAATTCCCCTGGTGTACTCACCTAATTGTGCTTGCGGGGTTGAGCTTTGGCTCTTTGGTCCCGCCTAAACCCTAAACCCTAAAACACCACACACAACACCGCCTGGTGTGTGTGTGTGTGTGTGTGGTGTGTGTGTGTGTGTGTGTGTGTGTGTGGTGTGTGTGTGTGTGTGTGTGTACTCAGCTATTTGTGCTTGTGGGGGTTGAGCTTTGGCTCTTTGGTCCCGCCTCTCAACTGTTATCTGTGTGTGTGTGTGCGTGTGTGTGTCGCCACCTGGACGCTCCACACGGACGCGGGACACATATTGTTCACGGTGACGGACATGGCAGAGTGTGAAGAGGAAATTGGACACAATTATATCTCAACTCGATTTCTAAGCCGGCGGTACCCGGGTCGCCCCGTGGCCTAGGTCTCCCCTCCCCCCACTATCACTCCCTCCCACATAAACATCGAAAAAGTTTTTTGCGGGTTATTCATGCCCGTGCCACCTCTTGGGTGGCATAATCTTCATCAATTATCAGATAAATTTGACGAGTCTAGCCCAACGCGTCGCGAGTCCAAGGTCAGACAGACAGACAGACAGACAGACAGACAGACAGACAGACAGACAGACATTCTCTTTTATATAAATATTATTTAGACGTGCTGCCTTGGTGCTCTTTCCTCAGAATTACTTTTGTTTAGTCAAAGATGTTATTTTGGCTCCCCCGAGATTATCTGTTATCGCCACTTTTTATATACTGTTATCATGGCTCTAGGTAGAACTACACTGTTGTCATGGCTGTTGGTACAACTGCATTGTTATCAAGGCTGTTGGTACAAGTATACTGTTATCACGGCTGTTGGTACAACTGCGCTGTTATCATGGCTGTTGGAATAACAACAATGTTATCATAACATGATAAATATAAGAAGCCCAATTTGGCTCTATAATCTATACACCAGTCGACTAATTGTTGTGAGGCGGGACCCAAGAGCCGCGGCTCACCCTCCGCCGACACAATAAGGTGAGCACACACTCACACCACAAGCACCGGACAAAAGATATTTGTCAAACAAACAAATCGATCAAAGATTCCTTACCCAGCTCTTGATTGTCAACAAGAAATAACTCGGCCATATTTACACAAGTAAATATATCAGTAAACATTTACACAAAATATGTGCTTGTAGTCTTCGATGAATGTGGGATTCGAACCGGAGCGGTCGTTTGGTAAAATGGTTCACCGTCGTCATTAGAGTTGTCGAGTGAGCAATTATCCGCTCGGCGTTGTTGATTAGTTCTGATGACGTGATATTGGCAGCCCTGGTGCGGCGCTCACTGTCACGCCTGGTGCGGCGCTCACTGTCACGCCTGGTGCGGCGCTCACTGTCACGCCTCGTGCGGCGCTGATTGTCACGCCTGGTGCGGGGCTCACTGTCACGCCTGGTGCGGCGCTCACTGTCACCCCTGGTGCGGCGCTGACTGTCACGCCTGGTGCGGCGCTCACTGTCACGCCTGGTGCGGCGCTCACTGTCACGCCTGGTGCGGCGCTCACTGTCACCCCTGGTGCGGCGCTCACTGTCACGCCTGGTGCGGGGCTCACTGTCACCCCTGGTGCGGCGCTCACTGTCACGCCTGGTGCGGCGCTCACTGTCACGCCTGGTGCGGGGCTCACTGTCACCCCTGGTGCGGCGCTCACTGTCACGCCTGGTGCGGCGCTCACTGTCACGTCTGGTGCGGCGCTCACTGTCACGTCTGGTGCGGCGCTCACTGGCACGTCTGGTGCGGCGCTCACTGTCACGCCTTGTGCGGCGCTCACTGGCACGTCTGGTGCGGCGCTCACTGTCACGCCTTGTGCGGCGCTCACTGGCACGTCTGGTGCGGCGCTCACTGTCACGCCTAGTGCGGCGATCACTGGCACCCCTGGTGCGGCGCTCACTGTCACGCCTGGTGCGGCGCTCACTGTCACGCCTGGTGCGGCGCTCACTGTCACGCCTTGTGCGGCGCTCACTGTCACGCCTGGTGCGGCGCTCACTGTCACGCCTGGTGCGGCGCTCACTGTCACGCCTTGTGCGGAGCTCACTGGCACGTCTGGTGCGGCGCTCACTGTCACGCCTTGTGCGGCGCTCACTGTCACGCCTGATGCGGCGCTCACTGTCACGCCTTGTGCGGCGCTCACTGGCACGCCTGGTGCGGCGCTCACTGTCACCCCTGGTGCGGCGCTCACTCTCACCCCTGGTGCGGCGCTCACTCTTACGCCTGGTGCGGCGCTCACTCTCACGCCTGGTGCGGCGCTCACTGTCACGCCTGGTGCGGCGCTCACTCTCACGCCTGGTGCGGCGCTCACTGTCACGCCTGGTGCGGCGCTCACTGTCACGCCTGGTGCGGCGCTCACTGTCACGCCTGGTGCGGCGCTCACTCTCACGCCTGGTGCAACGCTCACTGTCACCCCTGGTGCGGCGCTCACTGTCACGCCTGGTGCGGCGCTCACTGTCACGCCTGGTGCGGCGCTCACTGTCACGCCTGGTGCGGCGCTCACTGTCACGCCTGGTGCGGCGCTCACTGTCACGCCTGGTGCGGCGCTCACTGTCACCACTGGTGCGGCGCTCACTGTCACGCCTGGTGCGGCGCTCACTATCACCCACTGGTGCGGCGCTCACTGTCACCCCTGGTGCGGCGCTCACTGTCACGCCTGGTGCGGCGCTCACTATCACCCACTGGTGCGGGGCTCACTGTCACGCCTGGTGCGGCGCTCACTGTCACGCCTGGTGCGGCGCTCACTGTCACGCCTGGTGCGGCGCTCACTGTCACGCCTGGTGCGGCGCTCACTGTCACCCCTGGTGCGGCGCTCACTGTCACGCCTGGTGCGGCGCTCACTATCACCCACTGGTGCGGGGCTCACTGTCACGCCTGGTGCGGCGCTCACTATCACCCACTGGTGCGGCGCTCACTGTCACGCCTGGTGCGGCGCTCACTGGCACGCCTGGTGCGGCGCTCACTGTCACGCCTGGTGCGGCGCTCACTGTCACCCCTGGTGCGGCGCTCACTGTCACCCCTGGTGCGGCGCTCACTGTCACGCCTGGTGCGGCGCTCACTGTCACGCCTGGTGCGGCGCTCACTGGCACGCCTGGTGCGGCGCTCACTGTCATCCCTGGTGCGGCGCTCACTCTCACCCTTGGTGCGGCGCTCACTGTCACGCCTGGTGCGGCGCTCACTTTCACGCCTGGTGCGGCGCTCACTGTCACCCCTGGTGCGGCGCTCACTGTCACGCCTGGTGCGGCGCTCACTGTCACGCCTGGTGCGGCGCTCACTGTCACCCCTGGTGCGGCGCTCACTCTCACGCCTGGTGCGTGAGAGTGATCACGCCTTGGTGCGGTGAGCACGCCTTGGTCACTGGTGAGCACGCCTTAGTCACTGGCACGCCTTGGTGCGGCGCTCACTGTCACGCCTGGTGCGGCGCTCACTGTCACGCCTGGTGCGGCACTCACTGTCACGCCTGGTGCGGCGCTCACTGTCACGCCTGGTGCGGCGCTCACTCTCACCCCTGGTGCGGCGCTCACTGTCACGCCTGGTGCGGCGCTCACTGTCACGCCTGGTGCGGCGCTCACTGTCACCCCTGGTGCGGCGCTCACTGTCACGCCTGGCGCGGCGCTCACTGCCACGCCTGGTGCGGCGCTCACTGTCACCCCTGGTGCGGCGCTCACGGTCACCCCTGGTGCGGCGCTCACTGTCACGCCTGGTGCGGTGCTCACTCTCACGCCTGGTGCGGCGCTCACTGTCACGCCTGGCGCGGCGCTCACTGCCACGCCTGGTACGGCGCTCACTGTCACCCCTGGTGCAGCGCTCACTGTCACGCCTGGTGCGGCGCTCACTGTCACCCCTGGTGCGGCGCTCACTGTCACGCCTGGTGCGGCGCTCACTGTCACCCTGGTGCGGCGCTCACTCTCACCCCTGGTGCGGCGCTCACTGTCACGCCTGGTGCGGCGCTCACTGTCACCCCTGGTGCGGCGCTCACTGTCACGCCTGGTGCGGTGCTCACTGTCACGCCTGGTGCGGCGCTCACTGTCACGCCTGGTGCGGCGCTCACTGTCACACCTGGTGCGGCGCTCACGGTCACCCCTGGTGCGGCGCTCACTGTCACGCCTGGTGCGGTGCTCACTCTCACGCCTGGTGCGGCGCTCACTGTCACGCCTGGTGCGGCGCTCACTGCCACGCCTGGTGCGGCGCTCACTGTCACCCCTGGTGCGGCGCTCACTGTCACGCCTGGTGCGGCGCTCACTGTCACGCCTGGTGCGGCGCTCACTGTCACGCCTGGTGCGGCGCTCACTGTCACGCCTGGTGCGGCGCTCACTGTCACGCCTGGTGCGGCGCTCACTGTCACGCCTGGTGCGGCGCTCACTGTCACCCCTGGTGCGGCGCTCACTGTCACGCCTGGTGCGGTGCTCACTGTCACCTCTGGTGCGGTACTCACTCTCACCTCTGGTGCGGTGCTCACTCTCACGCCTGGTGCGGCGCTCACTCTCACGCCTGGTGCGGCGCTCACTGTCACGCCTGGTGCGGCGCTCACTCTCACCCCTGGTGCGGCGCTCACTGTCACGCCTGGTGCGGTGCTCACTGTCACGCCTGTTGCGGCGCTCACTGTCACGCCTGGTGCGGCGATCACTGTCACGCCTGGTGCGGCGCTCACTCTCACCTCTGGTGCGGCGCTCACTGTCACCCCTGGTGCGGCGCTCACTCTCACCTCTGGTGCGGCGCTCACTGTCACGCCTGGTGCGGCGCTCACTGTCACCCCTGGTGCGGCGCTCACTGTCACCCCTGGTGCGGCGCTCACTGTCACGCCTGGTGCGGCGCTCACTGTCACCCCTGGTGCGGCGCTCACTGTCACCCCTGGTGCGGCGCTCACTGTCACCTCTGGTGCGGCGCTCACTGTCACGCCTGGTGCGGCGCTCACTGTCACCCCTGGTGCGGCGCTCACTGTCACGCCTGGTGCGGCGCTCACTGTCACCCCTGGTGCGGCGCTCACTGTCACGCCTGGTGCGGCGCTCACTGTCACCCCTGGTGCGGCGCTCACTGTCACCCTGGTGCGGCGCTCACTGTCACGCCTGGTGCGGCGCTCACTGTCACCCCTGGTGCGGCGCTCACTGTCACCCCTGGTGCGGCGCTCACTGTCACCCTGGTGCGGTGCTCACTGTCACGCCTGGTGCGGCGCTCACTGTCACGCCTGTGCGGCGCTCACTGTCACGCCTGGTGCGGCGCTCACTGTCCACCCTGGTGCGGCGCTCACTGTCACGCCTGGGCGGCGCTCACGGTCACGCCTGGTGCGGCGCTCACGGTCACGCCTGGTGCGGCGCTCACTGTCACGCCTGTGCGGCGCTCACTGTCACGCCTGGTGCGGCGCTCACGGGTCACGCCTGGTGCGGCGCTCACTGTCACCCCTGGTGCGGCGCTCACTGTCACGCCTGGTGCGGCGCTCACTGTCACCCCTGGTGCGGCGGCTCACTGTCACCCCTGGTGCGGCGCTCACTGTCACGCCTGGTGGCGGCGCTCACTGTCACGCCTGGTGCGGGCTCACTGTCACGCCTGGTGCGGCGCTCACTGTCACCCCTGGTGCGGCGCTCACGTGCGACCCTGGTGCGGCGCTCACGGTCACGCCTGGTGCGGCGCTCACGGTCACGCCTGGTGCGGCGCTCACTGTCACGCCTGGTGCGGCCTCACTGTCACGCCTGGTGCGGCGCTCACGGTCACGCCTGGTGCGGCGCTCACGTGTCACCCCTGGTGCGGCGCTCACTGTCACGCCTGGTGCGGCGCTCACTGTCACGCCTTGTGCGGCGCTCACTGTCACCCCTGGTGCGGGCTCACTGTCACCCTGGTGCGGCGCTCACTGTCACCCCTGGTGCGGGGCTCACTGTCACCCCTGGTGCGGCGCTCACTGTCACCCCTGGTGCGGGGCTCANTAATTATACATTGTGATGACAGGAGTAATGGTTATGGTAGGGTTCGAACCCAATAAAAAAAATAGGTGTCCTGTGAGGCGAGCAGTGTGAGCGTTTTACCGCTACACCTCTGTTGTTGTGTGAGCGTTTTACCGCTACACCTCTGTTGTTGTGTGAGCGTTTTACCGCTACACCACTGTTGTGTGAGCGTTTTACCGCTACACCTCTGTTGTTGTGTGAGCGTTTTACCGCTACACCTCTGTTGTTGTGTGAGCGTTTTACCGCTACACCTCTGTTGTTGTGTGAGCGTTTTACTGCTACACCTCTGTTGTTGTGTGAGCGTTTTACCGCTACACCTCTGTTGTTGTGTGAGCGTTTTACCGCTACACCTCTGTTGGTGTGTGAGCGTTTTATCGCTACACCTCTGTTGTTATGTGAGCGTTTTACGGCTACACCTCTGTTGTGTGAGCGTTTTACGGCTACACCTCTGTTGTTATGTGAGCGTTTCTCTTCCATTTACAACTGACTTTCTCGATTATTATCTACAGTTTGTTCTTCCTGTCCACCCTTTATTCCCCCTTCCCTCTCACTGTTCGCTCTACTGACCTGAACAATAAAGTATACACTGACGAGACACAACTCTAATCATCACAAACAACAACACACAACATATTAGAAAGAAACAAGAGCTTGTTCTCTAAAACTTTTTCCCGGTTGTTTCCAGCCCAACATTTAGAGTGCTGACAACAGCAAAGATGAAAGTTAAACATTCCAACCCACACCATCACTTGGGCTGGATGGTAGTGCGACGGTCTTGCTTCATGCAGGTCGGCGTTCAATTCCCGACCGTCCAAGTGATTGGTACCATTCCTTAACTCCCGCGTACCGTCCAAAATCCTTATCCTGACCCCCCTCCCAGTGCTATATAGTGGTAATGGCTTGGCGCTTTCCACCTGATACATAAACGGTGGAATGGAATGGAATGGAAGGGTGGAATGGAAGGGAATGGAAGGGAACCTGATAGTTTCCTTCCCTTCCATTCCACCCCAGTGGCAGCAACAAGTAACAGGATTCCGTACCTCTCGTCGCTTCCCAACACAGTGGGATCTATAGACCATGAATTGTAATTCGTATATTTTTTCTTTAAATTTAAATTGAAAAAAGTTTAATGTTTGAATATTAAAATATTCATGCTTCAGTAATATTAATATCAAATAAAAGATTATTTATTACTATTAGAAATATTAACAAAAAAGCCAATAATAAAAAAATGTCAATACAACTAATAATACAAATTCTTAGTGGGTATTGAGTGTTATTTAGTAATTGCTTATGTCTCCAGAGTGTAGAACATGACGAGGACAGTGACCAGGACAGTAACCAGGACAGTGACCAGGACAGTGACCAGGGCAGTATACTGGGTGACCGTAAGATAACACCCATCCACTGGGGAATTGAAATCGTAACTTGTAGCCACAACCTAGATGGCGTTGATCTCGACAAGCCACCCACCAGAGGTCATCATCATCGACCTCACTTTCTGACTGAGGCAGGAAACCGGAGCCTTTTACCGATGCCACGCCACCACCAATAGATGGCGTTGTCTGAGTTGCACCCAATACCAGGAGTTGGAGTGCAGACTCATAGATGGCACTGAAATCTCCATACTCCAGCGACGGTTTCGGTACATCGTATATGAAAGAGAGCATTGTATATGAAAGACAACATCGTATATGAAAGAGAGCATCGTATATAGACGAGAAAATGGTATATGGAAGTGAGCATCGAATATGGAAGAGGGAATCGTATATGAAAGAGAACATCGTATATAAAAGATTCACAAACACAATATTTTAGAGAAAATTCACACTGGGGCCGATTTTTTGGGTGACCGACTCTGCTTCGACTTAAATTTCATGCACGACCATCTGGCAAATCTTTATAGGATTTACCGGATTTTTCCAGAGCCCTGACCAACAGGCCGAACAGGGAGGGGGAGGGGGACGGAGAGAGAGAGAGAGAGAGAGAGAGAGAGAGAGAGAGAGAGAGTGAAGGAGAACAATATTTGAGTCATACAGCATCAAATAGTAACTGAACAGTGACGACAGTGCAATACAATGCCATGCAACAACAGCATGGTGCCTTGTTTTGCTGTTACTAGTGGATTAACCTTCACCTCTAAAGGGTAACTGGGCAGATGGGCCCAACTAGCTCTTGCTGCATCGCTAAAACAAATATATATAGCGGCAGACATGCGTACAACAATTAAATACAAATTACAGACCAGTTGCAAAACAGTAAAATCAAGTGTAAATAATTCTTACAAACTCGGTTGCAACACGTGACTCAGGGAAAGAATTTGCAATATGCAATAACTAACTTCACCGAACCAGCAATCGTCCCACAGAAGTCAAATAACAGAAGTAGAGCCCCCAGGCGCGGGGTATTGTTGCAAACTGCAGCCCACAACATTACAACACCCTCACTAATGCTTATAATAATAATAATAATAATAATAATAATAATAATAATAATAATAATAATAATAATAATAATAATAATAATACTTACTCTACAATATAGTACAGAAGAAAACACCTACTGTTCTCAGCTCTTAGAACACCTGTCTGTAGCTCTCAGCTCCAAGAACACCTGCCAGAAGCTCTCAGCTCCAAGAACACCTGCCAGTAGCTCTCAGCTCCTAGAACACCTGCCAGTAGCTCTCAGCTTCTAGAACTCCTGCCTGTAGCTCTCAGCTCTTAGAACACCTGCCAGTAGCTCTCAGCTTCTAGAACTCCTGCCAGTAGCTCTCAGCTTCTAGAACTCCTGCCAGTAGCTCTCAGCTCTTAGAACACCTGCCTGTAGCTCTCAGCTTCTAGAACTCCTGCCAGTAGCTCTCAGCTTCTAGAACTCCTGCCAGTAGCTCTCAGCTTCTAGAACTCCTGCCAGTAGCTCTCAGCTTCTAGAACTCCTGCCTGTAGCTCTCAGCTTCTAGAACTCCTGCCTGTAGCTCTCAGCTTCTAGAACTCCTGCCTGTAGCTCTCAGCTTCTAGAACTCCTGCCTGTAGCTCTCAGCTTCTAGAACTCCTGCCAGTAGCTCTCAGCTTCTAGAACTCCTGCCAGTAGCTCTCAGCTTCTAGAACTCCTGCCTGTAGCTCTCAGCTCTTAGAACACCTGCCTGTAGCTCTCAGCTCTTAGAACACCTGCCTGTAGCTCTCAGCTCTTAGAACACCTGCCTGTAGCTCTCAGCTCTTAGAACACCTGCCTGTAGCTCTCAGCTCTTAGAACACCTGCCTGAAGCTCTCAGCTCTTAGAACACCTGCCTGTAGCTCTCAGCTCTTAGAACACCTGCCTGTAGCTCTCAGCTTCTAGAACTCCTGCCTGTAGCTCTCAGCTCTTAGAACACCTGCCTGTAGCTCTCAGCTCTTAGAACACCTGCCTGTAGCTCTCAGCTCTTAGAACACCTGCCTGAAGCTCTCAGCTCTTAGAACACCTGCCTGTAGCTCTCAGCTCTTAGAACACCTGCCTGTAGCTCTCAGCTCTTAGAACACCTGCCTGTAGCTCTCAGCTCTTAGAACACCTGCCTGAAGCTCTCAGCTCTTAGAACACCTGCCTGTAGCTCTCAGCTCTTAGAACACCTGCCTGTAGCTCTCAGTTCGTTGAACACCTGCCTGTAGCTCTAAGTTCTTAAAACAAATATCCGTAACTGTCAGTTTCCAGCATATTGTTGGACGTATATTGTTCACGTATTCTGAATAATCTTTAATGTTGAAGAATAAGTGAATGGTTTAAAACAGTCTGTGATGAGAATTGTTTAGTGTTCAACTTCTGTTTATCACAACTTTTGAAGGTTAAGTCCAGCGCTGAAACCATGCCAAGCACAGCGACCAGATTGTTTCCTCTACCAGCCCTGGAAGCGACCCAAGCACAGCGACCAGATTGTCTCCTCTACCAGCCCTGGGAGCGACCCAAGCACAGCGACCAGATTGTCTCCTCTACCAGCCCTGGGAGCGACCCAAGCACAGCGACCAGATTGTTCCCTCTACCAGCCCTGGGAGCGACCCAAGCACAGCGACCAGATTGTTCCCTCTACTAGCCCTGGGAGCGACCCAAGCACAGCGACCAGATTGTTCCCTCTACCAGCCCTGGGAGCGACCCAAGCACAGCGACCAGATTGTCTCCTCTACCAGCCCTGGGAGCGACCCAAGCACAGCGACCAGATTGTCTCCTCTACCAGCCCTGGGAGCGACCCAAGCACAGCGACCAGTTTGTTCCCTCTACCAGCCCTGGGAGCGACCCAAGCACAGCGACCAGATTGTTCCCTCTACCAGCCCTGGGAGCGACCCAAGCACAGCGACCAGATTGTCTCCTCTACCAGCCCTGGGAGCGACCCAAGCACAGCGACCAGATTGTCTCCTCTACCAGCCCTGGAAGCGACCCAAGCACAGCGACCAGATTGTCCCCTCTACCAGCCCTGGAAGCGACCCAAGCACAGCGACCAGATTGTTCCTTCTACCAGCCCTGGGAGCGACCCAAGCACAGCGACCAGATTGTCCCCTCTACCAGCCCTGGAAGCGACCCAAGCACAGCGACCAGATTGTTCCTTCTACCAGCCCTGGGAGAGACCCAAGCACAGCGACCAGATTGTTCCCTCTACCAGCCCTGGGAGCGACCCAAGCACAGCGACCAAACATTCCTCAAAGACAAATTCCTTCACCAGGAGGGTTAACTTGTCCTAACTGGAACTTCGATTTCCAGGCGTTCCAGTAATTCTTTTCAAGAAGGGAGACGCATTACGGCGACCAGTGTACTCGCCTATTTGTTCTTGCGAGGGTTGAGCTCTGGCTCCTTAGTCCCGCCTCTCAACTGTAAATCAACTGGTATGTCGGGAATCAGACACACACACACACAGATAATAACATAGTCTCCCTTAGTTTGTATTCCCTTCAGGATAGAAAATGGGAGACACCGTGACGTCATCGACGTCGCCGTATATTTACTAATTATAATACTGTTTCTATAGCAGTTTAATGTCTAAGTTGAACAAAAAAGTACTCAATAAGACTGAATATAATTTTTAACACCATAATGTAGCTTGATTCCCTTGTTAATGTAGAATTACTTTAGAGGTAGAACCAATAAAACATTGGAACAGTACACAAAGCCAGAGTCACTTACTGACTCTCCCTCACACACACAACAATAACAAACCACAGCCCCACGCTCTACATGGCCCCAGAGCCGGTGTAACTAACTAGACACCCAAATTACGTGTCAACAACCAGCAACACAGCCTATCAACATCACAGCAACGACCGTATCCGTCTTACCAAGTATTGTTTATCAATTTTGTGCACATTTTTTATTCAATGGGTAGAGGCGGTTATGATATATGGATAACACCCCACAAATGTACGTGTACCCCATTTTTACAGCCCTCACATTTCATGTTATACCTGTAATTGATATGTTTAGGGAACTGTTATTAACTCCTTGCATCCCAAACAGGTAAATTGTGAGTTGAAATAGCAAGATGCTGTGTAGACAGTTGGACCATACACATAATTAACCTAGCTGTTTGCCAACGCTTGTAGCCTCCCACAGCCGCCATTACGTGGCACCCAGAGGCACAGAGCCACACCCATTTGATGGTACATTACACAGCCTTAACAGGCCCATACAACAGGAACAGCTAAGCCCACTCTAGTTATTGTAGAAGTAGTGTTCATAACTAGTAATAATTATTGAAATAATAGTAGATTAGACCACCATATGTGGTATGAGATAAAATTAAACTTAGGTAAACAATTGGTAGTTTAAGAAGGAACCATCTTAGTGGTTTAAGCTACAAATTGTCCCCCCAGGTATGTGAGTTAATTTCAGGCAGTTTTAACAAGTATATACAGTCCACTCAATTAATTCTTACTTACTAAGAATATAAATAATAAAAACTTTATTTTATTGAAGTCAATTAAAAAGGGATATACTGCCTGGAGTTTTACCACATGGTGTACAGATTCCTGAGCCTACTGAGCTCTATCATATCTACATTTAAAACTGTTTATGGAGTCAGCCTCCACCACATCACTGCCTAATGCATTCCACCTGTTAATTACTCTGACAATGAAAAAGTTCATTCAAACGTCAATGTAGCTCATTTGGGTACTCAATTTCCACCTGTGTTCCCTTGTTCCCGTACCACCAGTGTTGAATAGTTTATCCTTGTCTACCCTGTCAATTCCCCTGAGGATTTTGCAGGTAGAGATCATGTCTCTCCCCCCCTCACTCTTCTGTCTTTCAGTGTCGTAAGTTGCATTTCCCGCAGCCTTTCCTCATAACTCATGCCTCTTAGTCCTGGGACTAGTCTAGTGGCATACCTCTGAACTTTTTCCAGCTTCGTCTTGTGCTTGACAAGGTACAGGCTCCATGCTGGGGCCGCATACTCCAGGACTGGTCTTACATATGTGGTATACAAGATTCTGAATGATTCCTTACACAGGTTCCTGAAGGCTGTTCTGATGTTAGCCAGCCTCGCATATGCCGCAGACGTTATTCTTTTTATGTGGGCTTCAGGAGACAGGTTTGGTGTGATATCAACTCCTAGATCTTTCTCTCTGTCTGTTTCGTGAAGGACTTCGTCTCCCATTCTGTATCCTGTGTCTGGCCTTCTGTTTACACTGCCCAGTTTTTGACCTTACATTTATTCGGGTTAAACATTAGCAGCCATTTGTTGGACCATTCATTCAGTCTGACTAGGTCATCTTGTAGCCTCATACTGTCTTACTCCGTCTTAATCCTCCTCATAAATTTTGCATCATCGAACAATGAAAAAACGAGTCTATACCCTCTGGGAGATCATTTACATATATCATAAACACTATAGGTCTGTAGGTTCTGACCTTACATTTATTCACTCTTGCTGAAGAGTTTGTCTTTGTCCACCCTGTCAATTCCCCTGAGAATTTTGTAGGAGGTTATCATGTCTCCCCTTATTCTTCTGTTTTCCAGGGATGTGAGGTTCAGTTCCTTTAGCTTTTCCTCGTCGCTCATTCCTCTCAGTTCCGGGACGAGCCTAGTAGCATACCGCTGAACCTTCTCTAACTTTGTCTTGTGTTTAACTAGGTATGTACTCCAGGCTGGAGCTGCGTACTCCAGGATTGGTGTTACATACGTGGTATACAGGGTCTGTGTGTGTGTTGTGTGTGTGTGTGTGTGTGTGTGTGTGTGTTGGTGTGTGTGTGTGTGTGTGTGTGTGTGTGTGTACTTACCTATCTGTACTTACCTATCTGTGCTTGCAGGATCGAGCATTGACTCTTGGATCCCGCCTTTCCAGCTATCGGTTGTTTACAGCAATGACTCCTGTCCCATTTCCCTATCATACCTAGTCTTAAAAGTATGAATAGTATTTGCTTCCACAACCTGTTCCCCAAGTGCATTCCATTTTTCCACTACTCTCACGCTAAAAGAAAACTTCCTAACATCTCTGTGACTCATCTGAGTTTTCCAGTTTCCACCCATGTCCCCTCGTGTCCCCCCCTGTGTGTGTGTGTGTGTGTGTGTACTCACCTAATTGTGTTGGGGGGGGGGTGAGGTCTGGCTAATGGTCCCACCTCTCAACCAACAATCAACAGGTGTAGAGGTTCCTGAGGCTGTTGGGCTCTATCATATCTACACTTGAAACTGTGTATGGAGTCAGCCTCCACCATATCACTACTTCCTAATGCCACATTTGTCAACCACTCTGACACTAAAAAAGGTCCTTCTAATATCTCTGTGGCTCATTTGGGAACTCAGTTTCCACTTGTGTCCCCTTGTTCGCGTACCAACAGTGTTACACAGTTTATCCTTATCTACCCTGTCAATTCCTCTGAGAATTTTGTAGGTAGTGATCATGTCTCCCCTTACTCCTCTGTCTTCCAGGGTCGTGAGGTGCATTTCACGCAGCCTTGCCTCGCAACTCATGCCTCTTAGTTCTGGGGCTAGCCTAGTGGCATACCTCTGAACTTTTTCAAGCTTCGCCTTGTGCTTGACAAGGTACGGGCTCCATGCTGGGGCCGCATACTTCAGGAATGGTTTTACATATGTGGTATACAAGGTTCTGATTGATTCCTTACACAGGATCCTCAAGGCAGTTCTGATGTTAGCCAGCCTCGCATACGTCGCAGATGTTATTCTCTTGATGTGGGCTTCAGGAGACAGGTTTGGTGTGATATAAACTCCTAGATCTTTCTCTCTGTCTGTTTCATTAAGTACTTCATCACCTATTCTGTATCCTGTGTCTGGCTTCCTGTTTCCACTGCCTAGTTTCATTACTTTGCATTTACTTGGGTTGAACTTCAACAGCCATTTGTTGGACCATTCACTCAGTCTATCTAGGTCATCTTGTAGCCTCCTACTATCATCCTCTGTTTCAATCCTCCTCATAATTTTTGCATCGTCGGCAAACATTGAGAGGAACGAATCTATACCCTCTGGGAGATCATTTACATATATCAGAAACAGTATAGGTCCAAGGACTGACCCCTGCGGGACTCCACTTATAACGTCTCGCCAAACTGAGGCCTCACCCCTCACACAGACTCGTTGTCTCCTGTTGCTTAGGTACTCCTCTATCCACCGGAGTACCTTCCCTTTCACTCCAGCCTGCATCTCCAACTTTCGCACTAGCATCTTGTGTGGCACTGTACCAAAGGCTTTCTGGCAATCAAAAATATGCAGTCTGCCCACCCTTCTCTTTCTTGCCTTATTTTTGTTGCCTGATCGTAGAATTCAAGTAACCCTGTGAGGCAGGACCTGCCATCCCTGAACCCATGTTGATGCTGTGTTACAAAGTTCCTTCGCTCCAGATGCTCCACTAGTCTTTTTCGCACAATCTTCTCCATCAGCTTGCATGGTATGCAGGTTAGGGACCTGGCCTGTAGTTCAGTGCCTCCTGTCTATCCCCTTTCTTGTATATCGGGACTACGTTAGCTGCTTTCCAAATATCTGGCAGTTCCCCTGTTGCCAGTGATTGTTATACACTATGGAGAGTGGGAGGCACAGTTCTTCTGCTCCTTCCTTTAGAACCCATGGGGAGATTCCATCTGGGCCTATAGCCTTTGTCACATCCAAATCTAGTAGTAAACACTTCCTTACTTCCCCGCTGGTAATCTCAATGTCTTCCAGTGGTTTGGTTCCTGTGTGGTGTGTGTGTGTGTGGTGTGTGGTGTGTTTGTGTGGTGTGTGTGTGTGTTGGTGTTGTGTGTGTGTGTACTCACCTATTTGTGCTTGCGGGGGTTGAGCTTTGGCTCTTTGGTCCCGCCTCTCAACTGTCAATCAACTGGTGTACAGATTCCTGAGCCTACTGGGCTCTATATCTACATTTAAAACTGTGTATGGAGCCAGCCTCACCACATCACTGCCTAATGCATTCCATCCGTTAACTACTCTGACACTGAAAAAGTTCCTTCTAACGTCTCTGTGGCTCATGTGGGTACTCAGTTTCCACCTGTGTCCCCTTGTTCGCGTCCCACCAGTGTTGAATAGTTTATCCTTGCTTACCCGGTCGATTCCTCTGAGGATTTTGTAGGTTGTGATCATGTCTCCCCTTACTCTTCTGTCTTCCAGTGTCGTAAGGTGCATTCCCGCAGCCTTTCCTCGTAACTCATGCCTCTTAGTTCTGGGACTAGTCTAGTGGCATACCTTTGAACTTTTTCCAGCTTCGTCTTGTGCTTGACAAGGTACGGGCTCCATGCTGGAGCCGCGTACTCCAGGATTGGTCTTACATATGTGGTGTACAAGATCTAAATGATTCCTTACACAGGTTCCTGAACGCTGTTCTGATGTTAGCCAGCCTCGCATATGCCGCAGACGTTATACTTTTTATGTGGGCTTCAGGAGACAGGTTTGTGTGATATCAACTCCTAGATCTTTCTCTCTGTCGTTTCATTAAGTACTTCACCTCCTATTCTGTACTGTGTCTGGCCTCCTTTTCCACTGCCTAGTTTCATTACTTTGCATTTACTCGGGTTGAACTTCAACAGCCATTTGTTGGACCATTCACTCAGTCTGTCTAGGTCATCTGTAGCCTCCTACTATCGTCCTCCGTTTCAATCTCCTCATAATTTTTGCATCATCGGCAAACATTGAGAGAAACGATTCTATACCCTCTGGGAGATCATTTACATATATCACAAACAGTATAGGTCCAAGGACTGACCCCTGCGGGACTCCACTCGTAACGTCTCGCCAATCTGAGACCTCACCCCTCACACTGACTCGTTGTCTCCTGTCGCTTAGGTACTCTGTATCCAACGGAGTACCTTCCCTTTCACTCCAGCCTGCATCTCCAGTTTTTTCACTAGCCTCTTGTGTGCACTGTATCAAGGCTTTCTGACAATCCAAGAATATGCAGTCTGCCACCCTTCTTCTCTCTGCCTTATTTTTGTTGCCTGGTCGTAGAATTCAAGTAACCCTGTGAGGCAGGACCTGCCATCCTGAATCCATGTTGATGCTGTGTTACAAAGTTCTTTCGCTCCAGGTGCTCCACTAGCTTTCTTCGCACAATCTCTCCATCAGCTTGCATGGTATGCAGGTTAGGACACTGGCCTGTAGTTCAGTGCCTCCTGTCTATCCCTTCTTGTATATCGGGACTACGTTAGGTGTTTTCCAAATTTCTGGCAGTTCCCCTGTTGCCAGTGATTTGTTATACACTATGGAGAGTTGGGAGGCACAGTTCTTCTGCTCCTTCCTTTAGTATCCAAGGGGAGATTCCATCTGGGCCTATAGCCTTTGTCACATCCAACTCTAGTAAACATCCTTACTTCCCCGCTGGTAATCTCAAACTCTTCCAGTGGTTCTGGTTAGCTATTCCCTCTCTTATCTCTGGGATTTCTCCTTGCTCTAGGTGAAGACCTCTTGGAATTTCTTATTCATTCCTCACACACTTCCTTGTCGTTTGTAGTGAATCCTTCTTCCCCATCCTTAATTTCATAACCTGCTCCTTTACTGTTGTTTTTCTCCTAATGTGGCTATGCAGCAATTTAGGCTGAGTCTTTGCCTTGCTTGCGATGTCATTTTCGTATTGTCTTTCTGCCTCTCTTCTCATTCTGACATATTCGTTCCTGGCATTCTGGTATCTTTCTCTGCTCTCCAGTGTCCTGTTATTCCTATAGTTTCTCCATGCCCTTTTACTTTGCTGCTTAGCTAGCCTACATCTTTGATTAAACCATGGTTCTCATCTTCATTTCACTGTTTTCCTTTTCGGCTGGGACAAACTTGTTTGCTTCGTCCTTACATTTTTTCTGATGTAGTCCATCATATCTTGGGCCGTCTTTTCCCTGAGCTCTGTTTCCCATGCTATATCTGTTAGGAATTTCCTTATTCCTCATAGTTTCCCTTCGGTATGCTAACCTTGGTTTCGGTATCCCTCTCGAGTTCAATAACCCTTCTCAATAGGTACTCAAACACCAATACGCTGTGATCGCTCATTCCTACTGAAGCCTCAAAACCGATTTCTCTTATGTCAGATTCGTTCAGGGTGAAGACCAGGTCGAGTCTCGCTGGTTCGTCATGTCCTCTCATTCTTGTGGGTTCTCTGACATGCTGGGTTAAGTTTCTAGTCACCACCTCCAATAGTTGGCTCTCACCGTATCCTCGCCTCCATGCGGTCCTTGTTCTCCCAATCAATCCTTCCGTGATTGAAGTCCCCATGATGAGCAGGTGGGATCTATTTCC
>WNGS01120306.1:0-19240 GCA_020271785.1 Procambarus virginalis
GCCGTTCCGTTTCTTTACAACCCCAATGGTTCAAAAACACAGTACTTTTAATATATAAGTGACTAAGTATGCCTCTAATACATGTGGTCCTCAATGAAAATTATCGTTTTTTTTTGTTAATTGTCCATATGAATAAGATTCCTTACTGTCGATCTTTATATTAAGAAAAACATCTAAACAAGTTGGTATTGTGTTTCGTTTAGATAACGTTTCCAGATACTATTTCCTAGTTATCATTTAATGTAGGTGATCATTATTTACTGTTATGTATAAAGAAATTTAGCATTATGCATTTATAATACAGAACAATTTGTGGTTCAACTGCCTCATAATTATGTAAAAGACATCGTGACAAATACTTGATAATTAAAATCAGTTTTTTTGACAACTATATAATCCTGTTGAAATCATGCGTTTGAGTTGTCATACGCTTCTTAGTAAATAATATTAAGTAATGTTTGGCACAATTTATCACTGTATTACAAACTGTTTAGGTATTAATGTTTCGTTTTTTTTTATGTTTAATATGTTACTTAATCCTAAAGTTCTTTTGCAACGTTTATATCTGATATAATTAGTAATTGTCGCGAAATGGCGTATGAAAAAATATATTTCCCCAAATGAAATTAGCGTATCGGCGATGAGCGGCCACATTTAGTAATTGTCGCGAAATGGCGTATGAAAAAATATATTTCCCCAAATGAAATTAGCGTATCGCGAAATCAGATTAGCGCGGTTTTAGCTCTAATCAGACAAGTTGCCGTTGCCTCCTCCGCATCAGCTCTAATTCGGCTAAAACGTCGAAATATACAATAAAAACCTGTGTTCTCTCATGATCAATATATTACTCCTATTTTAAACGAGGTACGTTTGTTTGATTGATATATGTAGTGAATTGGTTCACTTCATGCGAGAGCGGTCTCACGCCGTTTACCCGTTGGAGCTTTTCTTTGCAAGAACATTGCCAAGACTGGAGGAGGTTAAACGGTCAACGGCGGGATTAAGCCCTTACTCTCGCATGTAGAGAACGAATTGACTACATATACGATATTATGATGCAATCTCGTAATAATTGCAAATGCACATTAAATACATTATTTTCAATCAGCCAATTGTATCTCGGTAAAGTAGCGAGTAGGACATTGATTAGGAGAGAAGCCTTGTTTTTATTGCATATTTCGACGTTTCAGCCGTATTAGAGCAGTTTTAGCAATAATCAGACAAGTTGCCGTTGCCTCCTCAGCATCAGCTCTAATGCGGCTGAAACGTCGAAATATGCAAGAAAACAGGGTTTCTCTCCTTATCAATATCTTACTCGCTAATTAACGAGGTACGAATGGTTGATTGAAAATATTATTTTAATGGTGAATTTGCAATTAATTACGCGTATACATCAGAGTTGTCGCATATGTAATGAATTATTAACAATAAACTGACAATCCGAATCCAGGATAGAACCCTGAATTTATTGCATATTTTCGACGTTTTCAACTGCATTAGAGCTGTTTTTGCAGTACATCTTCTTTCTGTAACATACACGGAAAATCTGGAACTTTTAGTTAATTCTAATGAAACACATTGATTTATGTGATTTGAACGAATAATGGACTATATAGTCGTATTTCCCACGTTCTTAATCATGTTTGTGACCCATCGCCGCTCTCAGTAATTGGATATTTTCGGTACAAAAGTCTTAATTTAAACCTGCGAATACGTGAAGAGAGCCCGAATTTGGCTCCAAAATATGGCTCAATGGTCGAATTTGGGATGTTTGTGATATATTTTAAAACTGCAGGGGGTTTGGGCAAAGAGTGACCCATCACCGCTCTCAGTAATTGGCATATTTTCGGTTAAAAATTCGTAATTTCAAACTGCGAATACGTGCGGAGAGCCAGAATTTGGCTCCAAAATATGGCTCAAGCGTCTAATTTGGGATGTTTGGCATAATTTGAAAACTGCAGGGAGGTTTTGTGCTAAATGTGATCCATCGCCGCTTGCAGTAATTGGCATATTTTCGGTATAAAATTCGTAATTTCAAACAGCGAATACTTGCAGAGAGCCAGAATTTGGCTCAAAACATGGCTCAAGGATCGAATTTGGGATGTTTGTGATATATTTTTAAACTGCAAGGGGTTTTGGGCAAAATGTGACCCATCGCCGCGATCAGTAATTGGTATATTTTCGGTATAAAATTTGTTATTTCAAACTGCGAATACGTGCAGAGAGCCGGAATTTGGCTCCAAAATATTGCAGAAGCGACGAATTTGGGAAGTTTTAGATATTTGAAAACTGCAGGGAGGGTTTTGGGAAAAATGTGATCCATCGCCGCTTTCAGTATTTGGCATATTTTCGATATAAAATGTCTTAATTTCAAACTGCGAATACGTGCAGAGAGCCAGAATTTGGCTCCAAAATACGGCTCAAGGGTCGAATTTGGGACGTTTGGGATATTTTTGAAAACTGCGATGGGGGGTTGGGCAAAATATGACCTATCGCTGCTCTCAGTATATGGCATACTTTCGGTTTAAAAGTTCGTAATTTCAAACTGCGAATACGTGGCGAAAGCCAGAATTTGGCTCCAAAATATGGCTGAAGCTTCGAATTTGGGATGTTTGGGATATTTTAAAACTGCAGGGAGGGTATTCGCAGTTTTAAATAAGAATTTTTGTACCGAAAATATGCCTATTACTAAAAGCGGCAATGGATCACATTTTGCCCAAACCCTTCCTGCAGGTTTCAAAAGATCCCAAACATCCCCAAATGCGACGCTTGAGCATATTTGGAGCCAAATTCTGGCTCTCTGCCCGTATTCGCAGTTTGGAATTACGACTTTTTATACCGAAAATATGCCAATTAATGAGAGCGGCGATGGGTCACATTTTGCCCAAACCCCCCCCCCCCTGCAGTTTTAAAATATATCACAAACATCGTAAATTCGACCCTTGACCCATATTTTATAGCTAAATTCTGGCTCTCTGCACGTATTCGCAGTTTGAAATTCGAATTTTTATACCGAAAATATGCCAATTACTGAAAGCAATGATGGATCACATTTTTCCCCTAACCCTCGCTGCAGTTTTCAAAATATCCCCAAAATCCCGAATCGACGCTTCAGCCATATTTTTGGAGACAAGTTCTGGCTCTCAGCACGTATTCGCAGTTTGAAATTACGATATTTTATACCGAAATTATGCCAATTACTGAGAGCGGCGATGGGTCACATTTTGCCCGAACCCTCCTGCAGTTTTCAAAATACCGAAACATCCCAATTCGACCCTGAGCCATATTTTGGAGCCAAATTCTGGCTCTCTACATGTATTCGCAGTTTGAAATTACGACTTTTATACCGAAAATATGCCAATTACTGAAAGCAGCGAGGGATCGCATTTTGCCCAACCCTCCCTGCAGTTTTCGAAATATCCCAAACATCCCAAATTCGACGCTTGAACCACATTTTGAAGCCAAATTCTGGCTCTCTGCACGTATTCGCAGTTTGAAATTACGAATTTTTATACCGAAAATATGCCAATTACTGAGAGCGGCGATGGGTCGTATTTTGCCTAAATCCCAAATGCAATTCAGCAATTGGGTATATTTTCGGTTTAAAAGTCGTAATTTCAAACTGCGAATACATGCAGAGAGCAAGAATTCGGCTCCAAATATGGCTCAGTATTTGCATATTTTCGGTATAAAAATTCGTAATTTCTAACTGCAAATACGTGCCGAGAGCCAGAATTTGGCTCCAAAATATGGCTCAAGCGACGAATTTGGAATGTTTGGGATTTTTTGAAAACTGCTGGGAGGGTTTGGGCAAAATGTGAACCATCGCAGCTCTCAGTAATTGGCACATTTTCGGTATAAAATTCGTAATTTCAAACTGCGAATAAATGCCGAGAGCCAGAATTTGGCCCCAAAATATGGATCAAGCGTCGAACTTGGGTTTTGAATATTTTGAAAACTGCAGGGAGGGTTGGGCTAAATGTGACTGTCGGGTTTCACAGTGTTCGTTTTTGAAGGGTTTAAAGCAAAGTTAGACCGGATCTCCCTTCCAGGTGGTTGCTCCGACAATAACTCTTACTCACCGTCGTTCGGCGGGTCTTCCCTCGATCTCTAGGCTCCACTGCTCGCCTCGAGAGTAACCCAGTCGGTCTCACAACCGGCCTTTAATTTGCAAGATGAGTGGGGGCACAGATCGTTCCCTCAATCTGTGGCCCGCCCCGACACCGAACTCTTACACACAGCCTTTAAGGTCGCCAACTGGTTTCAGGTGTCCAGTAACACTGCAGTGGTCAGGTGTAATTGTGGCAAGAGCAAATTCCAGTAATATGGTATCAGGCAGGTCACTCTGCTTTACTTCATTACACGGTCACAAGATAAATGGAGGGGATGATATCAAACACCAAAGAGTTTTGGTATTTTACTTAAAAACAACGAGAAATATACCGTGGTGTAGTCTCCGTGGTGTAGTGGTAGACACTCGCCTGGCGTTCCGCGAGGCTATGTCATGGGTTCGTATCCTGGCCGGGGAGGATTTACTGGGCGCAATTCCTAACTGTAGCTCTGTTTACGCAACAGTAAATGTGTACTTGAATGAAAAAACGATTCTTCGCGGCTGGGGATCGTATTCAGCCCTGCCCGAAGCGCTACGCGTACTAGTGGCTGTAACAAGATGTAACATCTTGTATATACTCAAAAAAAACAAAAAAAAAAAAAAAAAAAAAAAAAAAACAAAAAAAAAAAAAAAAAAAAAAAAAATATATGCATCAATGTATCGGATAATATATGCATTGCTCCATTCATAGCATAATTCTGGAGCGCACCAATATGGTAACATCGGCAGCGCCACGCGTCCCCTGTCAGATGTCAGCTGACCGGGACCCTCGCGATCGTGGGAACAGACTAGTACTTGTTTTCTAATTCTGTCACGATCCCCGTTTATTTAACTTTTTCGCAAAACACTGTATTCAACTTCACATGGCATACTTATGATTTCACTGGCCTCCCGATCAATATCTTATTCACACTGCACTCACAGTGACTTTTCACCGTACCAAAAGATTACTCTATCCTTAATAATATTTACTGTGAATGCATTCGCTTGATCACTGAACTTTTCTTTATATCTATACTTTCTCTCAAGGAGATATCACTGGCAATCACTTCACGTATATGATATTATTCAGTACACAGTCATGTCATATATAAATCAGTAATCAAATTTCAGGCATATATATATATAAATCATGAAGATCAATACACAGGCATTTATATCAATAGATCATAGAGATCAACACACAGGCATTTATATCGATAGATTATAGAGATCAACACACGGGCGCTTATATCAATAGATTATAGAGATCAATCCACAGGCATTTATATCAATAGATTATAGAGATCAATCCACAGGCATTTATATCAATAGATCAGGGGAGATCAACACACAGGCATTTATATCGATAGATTATAGAGATCAATCCACACCAATATCTGGTTTACTACCAATATATATAATAATAATCACAGGAAATTAATAATAGTCACAGTAAATTCTTTGATGAATCCTGGTGCTTGCACACACCCACACATAGATATATATGTAAACTGATACTGTGAGCGCTCTGGGTAGGCTCACCACATACTGTGCTCTCTCTGTGACTTAGACTCAAGTGAGACTTGCTCACGACATATAAAATATCCTGACAAGAAAATATATAGCTAACTAAAGGGGAAATGGGAGGGTAACTGTAAACACCTACTTCACCTATCCTAGGATGACAGTTGGGTTGTAGCTCCTGGTCCAGGCTCTCGCCTCGTTCACCATCCAGAAACACAAGCCCACGCCTTAGGATGTCGCGTCTCGCCGCTTCTGTACACAGCAGGTCCGTGCTTCTTTCCCTACAGTACGTCGCCGGGTTGAAGTCGGTCTCCTGGCCGTCAACTTTCCTCCCAAATACGGCAGCCAGCCTACGTCTCGGCGGTCGTCGCACGTTTCCCAATTAGTTCTTGTCACTGTACTCCCAGAGGAACTGCCTCTCACCACTACGAAGTCACTGTGAAGTTACCAGCCGTCCCAGACGATGCTGCTTAATCAGGGTTTCCCTCCTTAGATACGGATTGTCAGTTTATTGTTATTAATTCATTACATATGCGACAAATCTGATCTATACGCGTAATAAATTGCAAATTCACATTAAATACATTATTTAAATCAACCTTTCGTACCTCGTTACAATAGCGAGTAAGATATTGATTCGGAGAGAAACCTTGTTTTTATTGCATATTTTGACGTTAAAGCCGCATTAGAGCTGATGCGGAGTCTTATTAGAGCTAAAACAGCTCTAATGCGGCTGAAACGTCGAAATATGCAATAAAAACAAAGTTCCTTGCCTAATCAATGTCCTACTCGCTACTTTACCGAGATACAAATGGTTGATTGAAAATAATGTATTTAATGTGCATTTGCAATTAAATACGAGTTTGCATCATATATATCGTATATGTAGTGAATTCGTTCACTACATGCGAGAGTGGGGGGCTTACTCCCGCCGTTTACCCGTTGGACCTCCACCAGTCTCCGGCAATGTTCGGGCACAGAGAAAGCTCCAACGGGTAAACGGCGGGATTAAGCCCCCGCTCTCGCATGTTGTGAACGAATTCACTACATATATTCAATCAACCAATCGTACCTTGTTAAAATAGCGAGTAATATATTGATCATGAGAGAAACCCTGTTTTTATTGCATGTTTCGACGTTTCAGCCGCATTAGAGCTGATGCGGAGGAGGCAACGGCAACTTGTCTGATTAGGGCTAAAACCACTCTAATCCGGCTGAAACGTCGAAATATGCAATAAAAACCGGGTTTCTCTCCTTATCAATATCTTTCTCGCTAATTAAACGAGGTACGAATGGTTGATTGAAAATAATGTATTTAATGTGAATTTGCAATTAATTACGCGTATACATAAGAGTTGTCGCATATGTAATGAATTATTAACAATAAACTGACAATCCGTATCCAAGGAGAGAAACCCTGATTTTATTGCTTATTTCGACGTTTCAGCTGCATTAGAGCTGTTTTTGCAGTACATCTTCTTTCTGTAACATACACGGAAAATCTGGAACATTTTAGTTAATTCTAATGAAAGCACATTGATATGTGTGATTTGAACGAATAATGAACTATCTCGTCGTTTTTCCCACTTTTTAAGGAATGCCAGTTTATTGTTATTAATTCATTACATATGCAACAAATCTGATTTATATGCGTAATTAATTGTAAATTCACATTAAATACATTATTTTCAATCAACCAATCGTACCTCGTTACAATAGCGACTAAGATATTGATTAGGAGTGAAACCCTGTTTTTATTGCATATTTCGACGTTTCAGCCGCATTAGAGCTGATGCGGTGGAGGCAACGGCAACTTGTCTGATTAGAGCTAAAACAACTCTAATGCGGCTGAAACGTCGAAATATGCAATAAAAACAGGGTTTCTGTTCTAATCAATATCTTACTCGCTAATTTAACGAGGTACGAATGGTTAATGAAATAATGTATTTAATGTGAATTTGCAATCAATTACGCGTATACATCAGATATGTCGCATATGTAATGAATTAATAACAATAAACTGACAATCCGTATCCAAGGAGAGAAACTCTGATTTTATTGCAAATTTCGACGTTTCAGCCGCATTAGAGCTGTTTTTGCAGTACATCTTCTTTCTGTAACATACACGGAAAATCTGAAACATTTTAGTTAATTCTAATGAGAACACATTGATTTATGTGACTTGAACGAATAATGGACTATATAGTCGTATTTCCCACGTTTTTAATCATGTTTGTGACCCATCACCGCTCTCAGTAATTGACATATTTTCGGTTTGAAAAGTCGTAATTTCAAACTGTGAATATGTGCAGAGAGCCAGAGTTTGGATCCAAAATATGGCTCAAGGGTCGAATTTGAGATGTTTGGAATATTTTGAAAACTGCAGGGGTATTTGGGCAAAATGTGACCCATCACCGCTCTCAGTAATTGGAATATTTTCGGTATAAAAGTCGTAATTTCAAACTGCGAATACATGCAGAGAGCCAGAATTTGGCTCCAAAATATGGCTCAAGGGTCGAATTTGGAATGTTTGGGATATTTTGAAAACTGCAGGGTGGGTTTGGGCAAAATGGGACCCATCGCCGTTCTCAGTAATTTGCATATTTTCGGTATAAAAATTCGTAATTTCAAACTGCGAAAACGTGCAGAGAGCCAGAATTTGGCTCCAAAATATGGCTCAAGCGTCGAATTTGGGATGTTTGGGATATTTTGAAAACTGCAGGGAGGGTTTGGGCAAAATGCGATCCATCGCTGCTTTCAGTAATTGGCATATTTTCGGTATAAAAATCGTAATTTCAAACTGCGAATACGTACAGAGAGCCAGAATTTGGACCCAAAATATGGCTCAAGGGTCGAATTTGAGATGTTTCGGAAATTTTGAAAACTGCAGGGGTATTTGGGCAAAATGTGACCCATCCCCGCTCTCAGTAATTGAATATTTTCGGTATAAAAGTCGTAATTTCAAACTGCGAATACGTGCAGAGAACCAGAATTTGGCTCCAAAATATGGCTCAAGGGTCGAATTTGGGATGTTTCGGATATTTTGAAAACTGCAGGGGGGGTTTGGGCAAAATGTGAACCATCGCCGCTCTCAGTAATTGGCACATTATCGGTACAAAATTCGTAATTTCAAACTGCGAATACGTACAGAGAACCAGAATTTGGCTCCAAAATATGGTTCAAGGGTCCAATTTGTGATGTTTGTGATAAATTTTAAAACTGCAGGGGGGGGAAGGGGGCAAAATGTGACCCATCGCCGCTCTCAGTAATTGGCATATTTTCGGTATAAAAAGACGTAATTTCAAACTGCGAATACGTACAGAGAGCCAGAATTTGGCTCCAAAATATGGCTCAAGCGTCGCATTTGGGATGTTCGTTATATTTGGAAAACTGCAGGGAGGGTTTGGGCTAAATGTGATCCATCGCCGCTTTCAGTAATTGGCATATTTTCGGTATAAAAATCTTAATTTAAAACTGCGAATACGTGCAGAGAGCCAGAATTTGGCTCCAAAATATGGCTCAAGGGTCGAATTTGGGATGTTTGTGATATATTTTAAAACTGCAGGGAGGTTTGGGCAAAGTGTGACCCATCACCGCTCTCAGTAATTGGCATATTTTCGGTATAAAAATTCGTAATTTCAAACTGCGAATACGTGCCGAGAGCCAGAATTTGGCTCCAAAATATGGCTCAATGGTCGAATTTGGGACGTTTGGGATATTTTAAAAAGTGCAAGGAGGGTTTGGGCAAAATGTGACCCATCGCCGCTCTCGGTAATTGGCATATTTTCGGTATAGAAATTCGTAATTTCAAACTGCGAATACGTGCCGAGAGCCAGAATTTGGCTCCAAAATATGGATCAAGCGTCGAACTTGGGTTGTTTGTAATATTTTGAAAACTACAGGGAGGGTTTGGGCAAAATGCGATCCCTCGCTGCTTTCAGTAATTGGCATGTTTTCGGTATAAAAATCGTAATTTCATACTGCGAAAACGTGCAGAGAGCCAGAATTGGAATCCAAAATATGGCTCAAGGGTCGAATTTGTGATGTTTCGGAAATTTTGAAAACTGCAGGGGTATTTGGGAAAAATGTGACCCATCCCCGCTCTCAGTAATTGACATATTTTCGGTATAAAAATCGTAATTTCAAACCGCGAATACGTGCTAAGAGCCAGAATTTGGCTCTAAAATATGGCTCAAGGGTCGAATTTGGGATGTTTGTGATATATTTTAAAACTACAGGGGGTTTGGGCAAAATGTGACCCATTGCCGCGATCAGTATTTGGTATATTTTCGGTATAAAATTTGTTATTTCAAACTGCGAATACGTGCAGAGAGCCGGAATTTGGCTCCAAAATATTGCAGAAGCGACGAATTTGGGAAGTTTGGGATATTTTGAAAACTGCAGGGGGGAGGTTTGGGAAAAATGTGATCCATCGCCGCTTTCAGTAATTGGCATATTTTCGGTATAAAATGTCGTAATTTCAAACTGCGAATACGTGCAGAGAGCCAGAATTTGGCTCCAAAATATGGCTCAAGGGTCGAATTTTGGTCGTTTGGGATATTTTTTAAACTGCGATGGGGGGGTTGGGCAAAATTTGACCCATCGCTGCTCTCAGTATATGGCATACTTTCGGTATAAAAATTCGTAATTTCAAACTGCGAATACGTGCCGAGAGCCAGAATTTGGCTCCAAAATATGGCTCAAGCTTCGAATTTGGGATGTTTGGGATATTTTAAAAACTGCAGGGAGGGTATTCGCAGTTTTAAATTTAGACTTTTTATACCGAAAATATGCCAATTACTGAAAGCGGCGATGGATCACATTTTGCCCAAACCCTTCCTGCAGGTTTCACAATATCTCAAACATCCCAAATGCGACGCTTGAGCCATATTTTGGAGCCAAATTCTGGCTCTCTGCCCGTATTCGCAGTTTGAAATTACGACTTTTTATACCGAAAATATGCCAATTACTGAGAGCGGCGATGGTTCACATTTTGCCCCCCCCCTGCAGTTTTATAATATATCATAAACATCTTAAATTCGACCCTTGACCCATATTTTGGAGCTAAATTCTGGCTCTCAGCACGTATTCGCAGTTTGAAATTACGATATTTTATACCGAAATTATGCCAATTACTGAGAGCGGCGATGGGTCACATTTTGCCCGAGGCCCCCTGCAGTTTTCAAAATATCCGAAACATCCCAAATTCGACCCTTGAGCCATATTTTGGAGCCAAATTCTAGCTCTCTGCATGTATTCGCAGATTGAAATTACGAATTTTTATACCGAAAATATGCCAATTACTGAGAGCAGCGATGGGTCACATTTTGCTCAAACCCCCCTGCAGTTTTCAAAATATCACAAACATCCCAAATTCGACGCTTGAACCATATTTTGGAGCCAAATTCTGGCTCTCTGCACGTTTTCGCAGTTTGAAATTACGAATTTTTATACCGAAAATATGCAAATTACTGAGAACAGCGATGGGTCCCATTTTGCCCAAACCCACCCTGCAGTTTTCAAAATATCCCAAACATTCCAAATTCGACCCTTGAGCCATATTTTGGAGCCAAATTCTGGTTCTCTGCATGTATTCGCAGTTTGAAATTACGACTTTTATACTGAAAATATTCCAATTACTGAGAGCGGTGATGGGTCACATTTTGCCCAAATACCCCTGCAGTTTTCAAAATATCCCAAACATCTCAAATTCGACCCTTGAGCCATATTTTGGATCCAAACTCTGGCTCTCTGCACATATTCACAGTTTGAAATTACGACTTTTCAAACCGAAAATATGTCAATTACTGAGAGCGGTGATGGGTCACAAACATGATTAAAAACGTGGGAAATACGACTATATAGTCCATTATTCGTTCAAGTCACATAAATCAATGTGTTCTCATTAGAATTAACTAAAATGTTTCAGATTTTCCGTGTATGTTACAGAAAGAAGATGTATTGCAAAAACAGCTCTAATGCGGCTGAAACGTCGAAATTTGCAATAAAATCAGAGTTTCTCTCCTTGGATACGGATTGTCAGTTTATTGTTATTAATTCATTACATATACGACATATCTCATGTATACGCGTAATTGATTGCAAATTCACATTAAATACATTATTTCATTAACCATTCGTACCTCGTTAAATTAGCGAGTAAGATATTGATTAGAACAGAAACCCTGTTTTTATTGCATATTTCGACGTTTCAGCCGCATTAGAGTTGTTTTAGCTCTAATCAGACAAGTTGCCGTTGCCTCCACCGCATCAGCTCTAATGCGGCTGAAACGTCGAAATATGCAATAAAAACAGGGTTTCACTCCTAATCAATATCTTGGTCGCAATTGTAACGAGGTACGATTGGTTGATTGAAAATAATGTATTTAATGTGAATTTACAATTAATTACGCATATAAATCAGATTTGTTACATATGTAATGAATTAATAACAATAAACTGGCATTCCTTAAAAAGTGGGAAAAACGACGAGATAGTTCATTATTCGTTCAAATCACACATATCAATGTGCTTTCATTAGAATTAACTAAAATGTTCCAGATTCTTCCAATTTTCAGGTGTATGTTATGTCGAGATACGAAGAACGATAGACTGCACAAAAAATAACGAAGCTCTAGATGCGCTGAAAACGTCGTACAACTATATGCCTCCGCAATAAAACAGACAAGGGTTTAAGACTATCATTCGGATACGGTTGTCGTCTAGTTTATTGTTATAATTCATCACACATGCGAAACTCTATGTATACCGCTCGTAATTCAATGGCAAAAATTCAGACCTTAAATTCCACTTATTTTCAATAAACAGTTCGTACTCGGTTTAATTAGCGGAACGAAGAAGATTGATAAGGAGAGTATCCCTGTTTTTGTTGCATAATTCTACGTTTCAGTCGGATTTGAGTGGTTTTAGCCCTAATCGGACAAGTTGCCGTTGGCCCCTCCGCATCAGCTCCTCCTACGGCTGAACGAACGTCGAAATATGCAATAAAAAAAACAGGGTTTCTCTCATGTTTAATATATTACTCGCTATTTAACAAGGTACGATTGGTGGATTAGAGATATATGTTACGACTCCGCACCATTCGTAACAACATCGAGAGCGGGGGCTTAATCCCGACGTTTACCCGTTGAGTTTCTCTGTACCCGAACATTGCCGGAGACCTGGGGCGGGGACGCCGGTCCAAGGCGTAAACGGGGGAGTAAGCCCCCCACTCTCGAATGAAGTGAACGAATTAGAACTACAATCCGATATTATGATGCCATAACTCGTATTTAATTGCAAATGAACTTTAAAGACAACTATTTTCAATCAACCATTGTATCTCGGTAAAGTAGGAGTAGGAACATTGACTTCGCAAGGACCCTTTGTGTTATTGCACTATTGACCGTTCAGGCCGCCTACGAGCTCGTTTTCGCTTAATACCCCTCCCGGCATCGCTCTACAGCGTGGCTTTAACGTCAAATTATGCAATACCCGTAACCCGGTTTCTCTCCGAACAATATCTACTCGCTATGTACCGAGGTTACTGGATACGGGTTGCTTTAAATACTGCGTATTTAATGGACTTGCAATTAGTACCTGCGTATATGACTCAGATTTGATGCCATATGTAATGAATATACACGGCAAGAGTCGGAGGGCAACCCCCCCTTGATGATTTTTGAATTAACCATAACAAGATGTCCAGCTCCTTACCAACATCCGGCTATTGTTCATCTCCTGGTAGAAACTCGATCTGTCGTACAGACGCCGCCTGAAATTGCGTGATGTGAGCACAATTCCCTTGCATTTTTTCTGTGAATGCGCGCTGTTCAGTTAGACGACCTTCTGTACTTAAGTCCGCTAATCTGCCAGCTAGTGCTGAGCAACCTATGCTGGACATTACTACCCCCGTATTAATGCTCTTAATGACGCAATGAGTATCCTACTATCACCATCGGATAGTTGAATTGTGAGATTTACTGAGTACTCGCACTATCACTGTCCATAAGACGTGACGTGGATTCATGTTTGGAATGAATGTGTCTATACGATTCGATATTTCCACATGAGTCTATTAAGTAATTGCCAGTTTAATGTTTTAATTCCATTACCATATGAGGACCAACAATCTATCTCGTCGTTTTTACCCACCGTTTTTAAGGTATTGACAGTTCGTTGTTATAAGTCTATTACATATCGCGAAAATCTATGCATACGCGTATTTAATTACAAATTAACATTAAATACATTATTTCAATCAACCATTCAAACCACGTTACAATAGCGACTAAATAGATATTGTTAGGGAGAAGAAACCCTGTTTATTCGCCTATCGACGTTTCAGCAGAATTAGAGCTGATGTGGAGGCGGCAACGGCAACGACTGTCTCTTGATTAGAGCTAAACTAACCGCCTGAAATTGGCTGAAACGTCTGAATATTCAATAAAAACAAGGTTTCTCTTCTTAATTACAATTTTTTATTAACAATTATCTACTCGTTATTGTACAGAGGTACGAATGGTTGATTGAAAACTAATGATTTAATGAAGACTTTTGCATTAATTAGCATATACATCAATTATGGCGCATAGCGTATGAATTAATCAAAATTAAAAGCGTGGCAATCGTTATAAAGCGTAGGGGTAACCTACGACGAGATGTTCATATTCGTTCCAAACACCACAAATCAATGTGTTTTCTAGAATTAACGTAAATATCGAAGATTTTCCGGATGTTACAGAAAGAAGATGTACTGCAAAAACAGCCTCTAAACGTATGCTGAAGTGAAGGAATATCAAGGGGGACCAAGCACTGGAAGGGGTCAGGATAAGGATTTGGGATTGACGAGGGGAATGGAATGGTGATCGCACACCTACATTGGACGGTCGGGGGATTGACTGCCGACCTGCATGACGCTAGACCTTCGCTTCTACCGTCCAGCATGTGGCGGGCTGGCCGTAGCATATGCAATAAAAATCAGAGTTCTCTCCTTGGATACGGATTGTCAGTTTCTTGTTTTTAATTCATCAACACAGGCGAAAATACAGGATGTATTCGCGTATTGATTGCAAATTCAAACAACATTATTTCAATCACCATTTGTATCCAGGTAAATTGGAGTAGGAGATATTGGATAGGAACGCATTAATGTTTTTGCATATTTCGACGTTTCAGTGCATTAGAGCTGTTTGAGGAGCTGCAATTTAAGGACTCATACACGCCTATAGCGGTTTGAACGTCAAGACAATATTGCAATAAAACAAAGAGTCTTCTCTCCGAATCATATCTTACGTCGCGTATTGTACGCGGTACGAAGTGTGGATTTTGAATAATGTCTTTAATGTTGAATTTGGTCAATTTAATTACGCTGTATAATCAGATTTGTCGCATATGTAATGAAATTAATAACAATAATCTGACAATCCACTATCGGAGAGGAAACCCTGATTTATTGCATATTTAGCGATCGGGTTTCAGCCGCATTAGAGCTTGTTTTGTGCAGCTGTCAGGAATATATAATTCTTTCTGTAACAATACACGGAAAATCTGGAACATTATTAAGTTAATTCTATGAAGAACTCATTGATTTGGGGATTGAACATAGACTTGAATCCGTCGATCCACGCTTTTAATTGCGTTAATGTTGTGTATCTTCATGTCGACAAATTATCCGCGTTTTCCACGTTTTTAAGGATTGCCATTATTGTCTATTATGAATCGATGTACATGAGCGATCAAATCGCGACATACTACGCAGATAAGTTAATTCCAAATTCACATAAATACATGATTTTCACGTAACCTCATTCGTACCTCGTTACAATAGCGACCTAAGATATTGGATTAGAGAAGAAACCTGTTTTTATTGCATATTTTCGTACGTTTCAGCCGCATAGAGCTGATGCGGAGGAGGCAAACGGCAACTTGTCTGATTACAGACTAAAACAAGCCTCTATACTTGGCAGAATAAGTCGAATATGCAATAAATAACAAGGCTTCTCCTCACTACTTAGACCAAGCTCTCCTAACTCGCTATGCTTTTACGGAGGTATCCGAAGGTGATTGAAAATAATGTATATTTAATGTGTCATTCGCATTAAAATACGAGTTTGCATCATTAATCGTATATGTAGTTGAATTCGTTCCTACAGTGCGAGAGTGGGGGGCTTACTCCCCGGCCGGTTACCCCGTTGCCTCCTCCAGTGTCTGGCAATGTTCTGCACAGAAGCAAGCTCAACGGTAAACGGTCGGTGAGAAAGCCCCCGCTCTCGCATGTAGTGAGGAGATTCACTACACTATATTCCAATCAATACCCAATGTCCTCTTTAAAATACGCGATAATATATTGATCATGAGAGAAAACCCTGTTTTTATTGCATTTTTGACTTTCAGCCGGCATAGTAGTTCTGATTGCGGGGAGGCATGGCAACTGTCTGGATTAGAGCTAGAAACCGCTCAATCTCGGCTGTAGAACGTCCGACAATATGCAATAAAAACTAAGTTCTCTCCTAATCAATATCTACTCGTTATATGAACGAGGTTACGAATTGATAGATTGAGAAATAATGTATTTATTGAATTTGCAATTAATCTGTTACGGCCGTATACATCACATTTGTCGCGTATGTAATGAATTAAATAACAATAAACTGAACAAGGTCCGTATCAAAGCAGAGAACCCTTGATTTATTGAATATTTCGACGTTTCAGCACAATTAGGAGCTGCTTTATTGCAGTACATCTTCTTTGTGTAACCTACACGGAAAATCTTGAACATTTTAGGTTAATTCTAATGAAAACACATGATTTGTGTGAGTTGGACGAATAAATTGACCTTAGCTTCGGTTCCGTACTTGTCCCACGCTCTTTAAGGGATTGTCAGTTTATTGTGATTAGTTCATTACATATGCGACAGTTCTGATGTATACGCGTAATTAATGCACACTTTTTCATTGAATACCTTATTTTCAATCAACCATTCGTGACTCTGGTTACAATAACGAGTAAAATAATGATTAGGAAAGAAACACTGATTTTATATCATATTTCTACGTGCTACTTCCAGCCAGAATTAGAGTGGTTATTAGCTCGAATCAGCCATCGTTGCCGTTGCCTCCTCATGCAGTCAGCTCTAATGCCGGGAGTGGTCACTTGAAACGACCGACGAAATATGTAATAAATACAGGTTTTCTCTCATGATCGATATATTAATCGCTATTTTACCGAGGTACGTTCTCCTGTTGGATTGACATCATATGAGTAGTGAATTCGTTCACTACATCCGAGATCGGGGGCTTACTCCCTCCTATTACCCGTTGGAGCTTTCTCTGCTGCAATCTAACATTGCCAGAGACTGGAGGAAGGTTTCAACGGGGTGGTAACGGCGGGAGTAAGCACCCAACTCTCGCATGTAGAGAACGCAATTGACTACATATACGATATTATGATGCAATCTCGTATTTAATTGCCCTAAAGTAACACATTAAATACATTATTTGTCAATCAGTCCATGGTATCTCTGGTAAAGTATGCGATGTAGGCAAGTCGCATTTGGAGAGAAGCCAGGGTTTATTTCATGCCATTTCCACGTTTTTCACAGGCCGTATTAGAGCTGTTTTAGCTGGTATCAGACAAGTTGCCGTTGCCTTGCCTCATCAGCAGCAGCTCTAATGCGCCTGAAACGTCGAACTATGCACAAGATAAAAACGGGCTTTCATCTCCATAGATCAATATCTCTAGGTCGCTATGTGTAAACGAAGGACGAATGGGTGATTGAAAATAATGTATTTAATGTGAATTTGGAATTAAGTATCCGGTATACCATAGTAATTTGTCGCATATGTAAGTGACCGGATTAACTAACAATGAACGGCAATACCTTAAAAACGCGGGGAGACATACAAGACCGCACCGAGTATAGATTATGTCGCATAGTAATTGAAATAATAACAATAAACTGGGCAACTCCTTAAAAACGTGGGAAACCGACGAGATAGTCCATCATTCCTTCAAATCACACACATCAATATGTTGTTTTTATTAGAATTATTTTAAATGTTCCAGATTTTCCTTGAATGATACAGAAAGAAGATTATGTCTTTTACCGAACAGCTGCAAAAAACGCTCTAATATGCAGGAAGGAATGCGGTCAACAAAATATGCAATGAAAATCAGGGTTCCCTCTCCTTAGATAGATCGGGATTGTCAGGTTTATGTTATAAATTCAAGTACATATGCGACATTTATGATGTATACGCGTAATATAATTGCACAATTCACATTAAATACATGATATTTAAATCAACACTTTTCTACCTGTTTACAATAGCGAGTAAGATACTTATTAGGAGGGAAACCTTGTTTTGATTGCATATTCTGATCGTTAAAGCCGGCATTAGAGCTGAGTGCTGGGAGTCTTATTAGACGCTAAAACACAGCGTCTATTGCGGTTGAAAGCTCGAAATATGCAATAAGAACTACAAGGTTTCGCTCCTTAATCAATGTCCTACTCGCTACTTTACCGAGAATACAAATGATTGATTGAAAAGACGTGTTATTTAATGTGCATTTGGAATTTTATACGAGTTTGCATCATATATATCCGATATGTAGTGAATTCGTCGTGTCACTTCATGCGAGAGTGGGGGGCTTACTCCCGCCGTTTACCCGTTGGATCCTCCTCCATCCTCCGGCAATGTTCTGGCACCTAGAAAGCCTACCACGGGTAAACGGCGGGAAGTAAGCCCCCACTTTCGCATGTTGTGAACGAATTCACAACATAAATTCAATAAAAAAAACGTACCTCGATAAAATAACGAGTAATATATCGATCATGACAGAAACCCTGTATTATTGCACTGTTTCGTACGTTCAGCCCGATTAGAGCTGATCGGAGGAGGCAACGGCAACTTCTGTGATTAGAGCTAAATCACCATGCTCTAATCCCTGCGCGGAACGTCGAATATTGCAATAAAAACCGGTTTCTCTCCCTTTATCAATATCTTTGCTCGCTAATAGAACGAGGTACGAATGGTTGATTGTAAATAATGTATTAATTGTGAAATTTGCAATTAATTACGGTATACATCAGAGTTGTCGCATTCGGTATGAATTATTAACAATAAACTGACAATTCCGTATCCAAGGAGAGGAAACCCTGATTTATTTGCATATTTCGACGTTCAGCTGCTATTAGAGCTGTTTTTTAGCAGGACATCTTCTTTCATGGTAACATGACACGGGAAAACCTGAGACAGTTTTAGTTATGTCTAATGAAAACACATTGTTATTTGTGATTTGAACGAATTATGAACTATCTCGTCGTTTTTCCCCACATTTTTAGATGCAGAGTTTATTGTTATTAACTTCATTACATATGCGAAATAACTGATGTATACGTAAGTAATTGCAAATTCCACATTTAAATACCATCTTATTTTCATCCACCACGCGTACCTTCGTTACAATAGCGACTAAGATAGTTGTCTTAGGAGAAAAACTCTGCTTTTATTGCATATTTCGACGTTCAGCCGCAATAGAGCTGATACGGTGGAGGCAACGCCAACTTTGTCTGATTAGAGCTAAACTCTACTTTATGCGGCTGAAACGTCGCAAATATGT
>WNGS01120311.1:0-15362 GCA_020271785.1 Procambarus virginalis
TAAGCTGCGGCCGTATGGTCTGAAACCCACAAATATTTACAATGGGGGGGGGGGATAACATTTCCTCTTCAGCACGCGCACACAAATGAACTGTTACTTACTGGAAGCACTCGTACAACATAATTTACACGATTTCTCAGGATTATTATACTTCTTACCAGCATTATAACAGTATAGTACCTAGGAGGTTCTCTTCATGATATAGCAAGTTGATATCTAAGATAATTTAAAGAACCCAAGCAAACACTGTGGAAATGTGCAGGACACGCATATCAATTGTGACACTAGCTCTCCACATATGGCATTTGCTTAATTTAGAAACTGTACGTGTGGTCGATCTCGAACCCATGTTGTTGATGTGACGAAGTGTTATGAATTTGTGGCTAGCTCCTCAAGACTGTAACTTGCTTAGATAAATAAATTGTGTGTTCAGTCCCTGAACCCATTATGTGATAAATAACTAAACTATAGTATGGCGACGAAACCTGAACTGCATAATGTAAATAGGGATTTACCAGAAAAAGATATAGGTGAAGAATAACACCAGGGTGTTTTATTACTAACATTCTTAGGCACAACTGGCAAATACTTAGTCTGGTGATTTGTTTGGTTCGAGTTAATATATGATTAATAACATAAAAAATATGATTTCTCGTGATATATAATCTATAAGGCTTATACTTAAGTTAAGAGCGTACTTGTAGATGTCATTCCTCGGTTGGCACCTTCTTTTGAAAATTTACTTTCATCATTCTATTATGCAGGAGGTACCGCAAGTCTATGGGTCATCCAATAATGCTAGCAAATTCTAGAAGTTACCACTGTTAGGCTTAAGCTCGGCTACAAGTACCTCTGGGAGTTGTGTAACATCTGCTGATGTAGATTTGACTAAATGATAAACTCTGTCAGCAGAACTATTCGCATACTTTGCGTCATTATATAATGGAATGTGAAAAAAATCGCGGAATTTAGAGATAACACCATCAAAGTGTCCAAGAAATGTGTAACTATTTCATTCATATTGATGTGCTGCCCAAATCTTAGCGAAGTATCCAAAATTGCTTACTGTACGTTAGCTGCCATGACTGTAGAAGCCTGATGTAAAGACCTGCTTCCGCCCAGTTGGGTGGGTGTGGAGCAAGACTAGTAGCTGTGCGACTCCTCATAGATGTAAAGTGCCTTGCATAGTGACTGTTGTGAGCCTCTTGTTGAATCACTTGTGGCACAAAAGATTACTGATGGTGTATTTGTTTGGGTGATTAAATATGTATGTGCATGTATATTTGTATACGTATGTATATGTACATGTATGCATGAGTATGTGTACATTAATAATTTGTAACTAGCGTCAAAAGATTGTTATTTGCTTAGCTAAACGAACTAGAGGGTTCAATTCCTGAACCGATTAGTGCCTCTGTAATCCTTTACACCACCGCCTACGGGATGGGTATTATGGGGGTGAATAAAGAAAGAAAATGAATGGACCGAACCCCACAATTCATTTAGCTAAGCAAGTTACAATCTTGATGAGCTAGTTACAAAATTCACTATAAGTCGTCACATCATAAATGGGTTCGAGATCGACCACAAGTAGTGCATTACATAATTTATCAGTATTGTGCAGCCTGTGATCCCCTCCTGGCTGGATACTGATACCTAGGTAGTTTTTCATGTGTCCGGACACCGACGATAAGGTGGTATTATATTTAACTTAAGAGATATATATTTTTAAACGTTGTCACATTAACGGCTACATCTTCCTTTCTTCTGACATATAAATTTTTAAGATTAATTAAAATATATGGAAACTAATTATACAATTTATTGGCTGGTGTGCAGGGCTTCACACTCTCAGAACTAGCCATCAAGTAACTATCAAAACGCATATATCTTCGTTTTCACTTCAGTTATATTTATGACAAGGATTTAAATGTAGCCTATATTTCTACCTTTCTGATGACAAATACTTTCGTTAATTACAATATCTAGATCAAACTAACATTGATTTTCAAAAGGTTGTATATTTTCCATCAATGGAGATCATCAGCCAAGAAGCCTTCTTTAAAATATGAATATCTTTCCTCACCCAATAAGATCTAATCTCTGAATAAAACGCAAAAAACGACTTGATTGTAACCTATCCACCGCTGCCCATTGGATGGGGGGAGAGGGAGTTATGTGTAGGATAAACATATCAATTGTGACACTATAGCCCTCCATATATGTCAGTTGCTTAAATTATAAACTGTACTTGTGGTCGGTCTCGAGCCCATTGTTGATGTGACAATGTGCATTGACTTTTGTAACTAGCTTATCAAGATTATAACTTGCTTGGCTATATGAATTGTGGGGCTCAGTCCCTAAGCCCATTATGTGCCTCTGTAACACTCCACTATCGCCCATAGGATGGGTATGGGGTGCATAATAAATGAACTAAACTAAGCTCTGCCTTTTTGATAACATATACAATTATAAGCTTTATTTGTGAATCTCAATTAATTAAACAATATATCACAGAGCCTGTAGGGTTCGGTGAGATGAGCGAAGAGACATGGGAGATTTTACATAAGTACAGTACATGGTAGTTTAAGTAGCGAACGCATGTCAACGAATAACGAGTATATATAACAAAAATATTGTCCTATGAAGTCGATTTAACTTTCAAACATATATTTTTTAATAAATGTTAAATATTTTCTAGCTAGTTATGTTTGATTTTATTAAAAATACGTATTAAATTTCGGAGGCTTGAGGCAAAGTGAAATTCACACCAGTTACTCCATCTATCATCATTCTATTATGCATGAAGAACCGCACGTCTATGGGTCATCCAATAATGTTAGCAGACTTCTAGATGTTACCACTGCTAGGCTTAGGCTCGGCTACAAATACCTCTGGGAGTTTGTAACATCTGCTGATGTAGATTTGACTAAATGTAAACTCTGTCAGCAGAACTATTCGCATACTTTGCGTCATTATATAATGGAATGTGAAAAAATTGCGGAATTTAGAGATAACGCCATCAATAGTGTCCAAGAAATGTGTAAGTACTTCATTCACAATGATGTGCTGCCCGAAATTTTAGCGAAGTATCCAAAATTTGCTTACTGTCGGTAATGCATGCACATGACTGTAAAGCTGCCGCCCAGTTGGGTGGGTGTGCAGCAAGACTAGTAACTGTGTGACTCACTATAGATGTAAAGTGCCTTGTATAGTGACTGTTGTGAGCCTCTTGTAATGTCACTTGTGACACCTCTTTGTGTCACTTGTGACACAAAGATTATTGATGTGTGTATTTGTGTGGGTGATTAGATATGTATGTGTATGTATATGTGTATACGTATATATATATGTACATGTATGTATGAGGGTGTGTATATGTGTATACAACATTGATAATTTTGTAACTAGCGTCAAACATTGTTATTTGCTTAGCTAAACGAACTAGAGGGTTCAGTTCCTGAACCGATTATGTGCCTCTGTATCCTTTACACCACCGCCCACGGGATGGGTATGGGGTGCATAATAAAGAAAGAAATTGAATAACAGTATAATTTAAATTTGTGATAATTTGTGCAGAGAAGTGCGACAACTGGATATGCCAACAAACACTTTCCAAACAACGATATATCTTGGATAAGTCGCTCCACAACATTGACGCTTGGACCGTCGACTTCCTTTAATTTTTTTTTTTTTTTTTTTTTTTTTTTTTTTTTTTTTTTTTTTTTTTTTTTTTTAGATATATACAAGAGTTGTTACATTCTTGTACAGCCACTAGTACGTGAAGCGTTTCGGGCAGGTCCCTGGAATACGATCCCTGCCGCGAAGAATCGTTTTAATTTTAATTTTAAAATAATAATAATTAATTATTTAATAAATAAATAATTAATTAATAATACAATCATAAAAGATTAAATTAGATAATCCTTAACTGAAGAAGCATAATAGCTCAATATAACAAATAGGTAAATAGAGCTGAATTAATTATGGTGACTAATGAAGATTAGTGAAAGCCATAAATTAATATACAGAAGTAGAATTAATGTAATCAAATACATTGAAGAGACATCTCTAATTTAAAGTTGCCTGAGCATTTACGGTAATTGTAAAGCTTGGTATTCTTGGCTTGTCACTTTGGGGGTTCCGACGAAGCACCCCCCTTTGGGGGTTCCGACGGAGCACCGGGAGGAGGGTGGGAGTTTTGTGGTGTACCTGCGGGGCGGAGGCGAGCCAGATGGCGCCGCGCCTGCGCTCCCAAGTACCCTGCTCTACACGCGCGCCGCTTAGTCGTTTAGACAGTGGAGCACGGTAATGCGTATCCTTCCCCACAGAATTTCACCGCTTTTATGATAAAAGCAGTGACTATTTCTGTGGTTGGAAGAAAACGCTCACGGAGTGGGGGACTTATTTTAATTTTAAAATAATAATAATTAATTATTTAATAAATAAATAATTAATTAATAATACAATCATAAAAGATTAAATTAGATAATCCTTAACTGAAGAAGCATAATAGCTCAGTATAACAAATAGGTAAATAGAGCTGAATTAATTATGGTGACTAATGAAGATTAGTGAAAGCCATAAATTAATATACAGAAGTAGAATTAATGTAATCAAATACATTGAAGAGACATCTCTAATTTAAAGTTGCCTGAGCATTTACGGTAATTGTAAAGCTTGGTATTCTTGGCTTGTCACTTTGGGGGTTCCGACGGAGCACCCCCAATCCCGTGAGGGCCAGCTGCGCGGAACCCCCACCCCCAAAGGGCGAGCGGAAGCTGGCTGCTAAATAGTAGCATGACTACTTGCTACGTGGCCGTAAGCGTGCCCAGATGCCCGGAGAGGCCATTAAAACACTCATGGTATCCTGACTGAAAAAGGTACCAATCCGAGTCCTCTAGGCAGATGCTGCGAGCAGACACAGCTCGCTTGGAGGCTTATGGAGCGGCAACTAGACGGTCCCTGGGCAGTAAGGCGGGGTGGCCCGCCGTCTATGCCCTGGAAGGGGGGCCAACTGCCGAAATTGGACTCCAGCAGGGAGCGCTTCCACCATGGCGAATGACTGTCGATCCGGTGTATATCTTCGTCGTAGTATCCCGCCCTCACAGGGACCAGTCCTGGACAGCTGGCCCCAGGGCGGGTGCGGGAATGTGAACGCTATCCACTCCGAGGCCGACTCCCCAGGGTCGACCCCGTGTTGGTCGCTGTCGCTGTGGTGAGCCCCTCGGGTGTGGAGTGGTGTCTGCTTAGAAGCGAGTCGGTTGCCTCCCAGTATACCTCGCACGGTGGGCATGAGAGCTGTGGTCCACCTTTCGTGGCCCCACTGCGCCTTCCTCGATCATCACAGGTTTTCGTCGCCCTCATTCTATTGTGGGTCTCCTCGCTACTGTGGCCGTAAGCATGCCCGTATGCCCGGAGAGGCCATTAAAAAACAGTCGGTCTTCCTTGACCCAGACTGAAAAAGGTACCTTTCCGGGTCTACTTGGCAGATGCTGCGAGGAGACGCAGCTCGCTTGGTGGGCCGGCGGAGTACCATCTTGACGAGCCGTGGAGCGGGGAGGCGGGAATAGCCCCCCACTGTGGACTGGGAGGAGTACATACTGCCGGGTTTGTACTCCATGCAGGCAGCGCTTGTCACCGTGGGGAATGACTGGTTGTTTCCGTGTTTATCTTCGTCGTAGTAGCCCACCTTCGCAGAGACCAGTCCTGGATGGCTGGCCCCAGGGCGGGTGTGGGAATGTGTGCGCTGTCCACTCCGAGGCCGACTCGCCAGGGTCGACCCCGAGTCGGTCGTTGTCGCTGTGGTGAGCCCCTCGGGTGTGGAGTGGAGGTGTCTGCTTAGAAGGGAGTCGGATGCCTCCCAGTATACCTCGCACGGTGGGCATGAGAGCCGTGGTCCACCGTTCATAGCCCCACTGCGCCTTCCACGATCATCACAGGTTTTCGTCGTCCTCGTTCTGTTGTGGGTCTGGAAGTAATAAAGCAGTAAGGGTGGGCAAGGGCTGGTGTGCAGAGTTAACGTGAAGAGCAAAGGCACAGGTGCGTGGAACCGCATCAAAGTACTGTATACTGCTGGCGACTTAGGCTGCGAGAGTGGGATACTGGCTGCGACACCTGTCCGGAAGGCAGGAATAGGTAGGATTGAATAAAGTCCCAGGCATAGCTGAGCGGGCTGCGTCGAGAGTTGGTAGGCACCGGCACGGCCAGTACCAATAATAAATTATATATAATAGCATTTATATAAGTATTTTACATAAATTAATTATCAAATTAAATTTAATAAGATGATGGTGATGATGATGATGATGTTGAAGCACAGTTCAGCCAGTGGACTGCAGGTGGCTCCGAAGACTGCCAGAGTGCAGCGAAGTCCATATCGCTATGCCGCGGGGAGATACTAAGGCACGCCAACAGTCCAAGGTAAGAGGGTGTTAAGTGGAATCGAACTGCGGAACCACTTACGCTCAATAAGACGTATGAGAACTGTAACAAATTTATTATTAAAAGGAGAGAAAATGCGTTAGGGGCGTGCTCAGCTTGGGACACCACCAGCTGGGCCATCAGCTGCTGGATCATTGGCTGGGACCACCTCAGCCGTAACAACAGCAGCCGCGCTTGGCCCCCAGGGGCCTGCTCAGGTGGAACACCAGCGGCTTGGCCATCGACTGCTGGATCCTCGGCTGGTACCTCATCGGCCGGAACAGCAGCAGCTGTGCCTGGCCCCCATGGGCATGCGCAGCTTGGGGCACCACCAGCTGGGCCATCGGCTGTGACCACCTCAGCCGGAACAACAGCAGCTGCGCTTGGCCCCCTGGCGTGCCCAGCTGGAACACCCCCAGCTGTGCCATCAGCTGCTGGCTCATCGGCTGGTACCGCATCAGCCGGGACAACAGCAGCTGTACATGGCCCCCAGGGGCAAGCTCAGCTGGAACACCACCAGCTGTGCCATCAGCTACTGGAACATCGGCTGGGACCACACCAGCCGGGACAACAGCAGCTGTGCTTGGCCCCCAGGGCATGCCCAGCTGGAACACCACCAGCTGGGCCAGCAGCCACTGAATCATCGGGTGGTACCCCACCAGCCGGGACAACGGCAGCTGTGCCTGGCCCCCAGTGTAAGCGGGAAGTACTAAGGGACGCCAACAGGCCAAGGCAGGGGGTAAGTGGCATGGAACTGCAGAACCACTTATGCTCGACAAGACGAATGAGAACTGTAACAAAAATATTAGCAAGAATGGTTAGAAAATGCTTACTTCCCTTCTTCCCTCGTGAAGATCCTCGTTTGGGACACGCCATCTGCAGCCTCGGCAACTGGACCTTGCAGCTGCGCGAAAATCTTCAGCCAGGACATCCAGAACTGGTCCTGGCCCCCCAGGGCATGCTCAGGTGAAACACCCTCAGCTGTGCCATCAGCTGCTGGATCATCGGCTGGGACCTCAGCAGCTGGCAAGGGCACGCTCCTCTGGAAGACTGCCAGCGGAGCCTGCGGCTGCTGGACCATCAGCTGGGACCACATCAGCTGGAACTACAGCAGCCGGGCTTGGCCCCCAGGGGCATGCTCAGCTGGAACACCGCCAGCTGTGCCGTCAGCTGCTGGATCATTGGCTGGGACCACCTCTGCCGGAACAACAGCAGCTGTGCTTGGCCGCCTGGGTCATGCTCCGCTCGGAACGCCACCAGCTGTGGCATCAGTAGCTGGATCATCGGCTGGTACCACATCAGCCGGAACAACAGCAGCTGTGCTTGGCCCCCGGGGTTGTGCACAGCTGGGACACCACCAGGTGTGCCATTGGCATGCTGGATCATCGGCTGGGACCTCATCAGCCGGGACAACAGCAGCTGTGCTTGGCCCCCAGGGCATGCTCAGCTGGCACACCGCCAGCTGTGCCGTCACCTGCTGGATCATCAGCTGGGACCACATCAGCCGGGACTGGTAATAAACACCACCAGGTGTGCCATCCGCATGCCGGATCATCGGCTGGGACCTCATCAGCCGGAACAAAAGCAGCTGTGCTTGGCCCCCAGGGCATGCTCAGCTGGCACACAGCCAGCTGTGCCGTCAGCTGCTGGATCATCGGCTGGGACCACATAAGCCGGGACTGGTAATAAACACCACCAGGTGTGCCATCGGCATGCTGGATCATCGGCTGGGACCTCATCGGCCGGAACAACAGCAGCTGTGCTTGGCCCCCAGGGCATGCTCAGCTGGCACACCGCCAGCTGTGCCGTCGGCTGCTGGATCATCGGCTGGGAACACATCAGCCGGAACAACAGCAGCTTTACTTGGCCCCCAGTGTCATGCTCCGCTCGGAACACCGCCAGCTGAACCATCAGCTGCTGGATCGTCAGCTGGGAAGTAAAGTAAGCAATAGGAAATAACAAATTTATATAGATGGGACTTAGAACAACAAACACAATAAAATTATAAAATTAAAGAAATAAATAATAAATAAATTATAACAAGAAACTAATAATGGAAAAATAAAATTAATAATAGGACACCACCTGCTGTGCCCTCAGCTGCTGAACCTTCGACTGTGACCACCTCCGCCGGAGCATCAGCAGCTGTGCTTGGCCCCCGGGGGCATGCTCAGCTGGAACACCGCCAGCTGTGCCGTCTGCTGGCGGTACCACATCAGCCGGAACTACAGCAGCTGTGCTTAGCCCCCAGGGGCATGCACAGCTGGAACACCACCAGCTGTGCCCTCAGCTGCTAGACATCGGCTGGGACCACATCCGCCGGAACAACAGCGGCTGTGCTCGGTCCCCAGGGGCATGCTCAGCTTGGGACCCCACCAGCTGTGCCAACAGTTGCTGGCTCATCGGCTGGGGCCACATCAGCCGGAACAACAGCAGCTGTGCTCGACCCCCAGGGGCAGGCTCAGCTTGGCACTCTACCAGCTGTGCCATCAGTTGCTGGACCATCGGCTGGTGCCACATCAGCCGGAACAACAGCAGCTGTGGTTGTCCCCCAGGGGCTTGCTCAGCATGCTCAGCCTTCGGCTGCTGGATCATCGGCGGGAACCACTTCCACCGGAACATCAGCAGCCGGGAAAGGCGCTCGGTACACGCCGGGCACCGGGGACAATCCTAACTACAACTGGGCGCCGCACACGCAGGCGTGGAGGGGAACACGGGCAGGACTGTACCTTAGGATAATGGAGATGGGCCGGCTGCTCCGGCATAAGTCTAATCTGAAAAATATATTTTTATTAAAATTTTAGCCGAAATGAAGAGCTGGTGACGCCAAATAAAGACGACGAACCAAGCATCAGTTAGGTTAGGTTCGGTTAGGTTTGTTTTGGTGACCGGCTAGCTGCAGCTGTGCTCGGCCCCCAGGGGCATGCTCAGCTTGGCTCACCACCTGCTGTGCCAACAGTTGCTGGGTCATCGGCTGGCACCACATCAGCCGGAACAACGGCAGCTGTGCTTTGCCCCCAGGGGCTAGCTCAGCATGCCAGCCTTCGGCTGCTGGACCATCAGCGAGAACCACTTCCGCCGGAACATCAGCAGCCGGGACAGGCGCTGGGTACACGCCAGGCACCGGGGACAATCCCAACTATAACAGGGCACCGCGCACGCGGGCGTGTAGGAGAACACGGGCAGGACTGTACCTGTTACGACTCTGGGTTCTTTAGAGGGAAGCCAGAGGTCAAAATTTGAGCTTATTGAGCTACCATAGAGAAAAACGCATTGCGAGTGGCATTTGTCGTATCTTCCCTGCCAGTCGTAAGATTAGTCTTGTCTCTCGAAGAGTATTTAAAGATTGAGCTTGGGGTTGATTATTAAATAATAAAATAGGCACCAACTATGTTTACTAATACTGTCTAATCATTTGTAAAGTAAACCTGAGTAAACTTTGTATCGGGCGCCGGTATGATTAGTTGAACAGTCTGCCGGCAGCATTAGTCCACGGAGGAGGAGACGAGAGACTTGCTCGTTCTTCTCTGCTGGCTGGTTGTGGTGGAAGGAAGTGCCTCTCCTTCCTCTTATTTATTTATTTCTGTATCTTCGTCTGGTTAAGTCTTCTTTGCTATTTTTATGGTTATATTGTGGCATACCTATCGTTCTATGTGTAGAGTAGTATACCTGGGGTGTAGTAAGGTATTTAAGTGTTTATCTTGCCTGTTATGCTAACGGGGGTCCCAGTGTAAACACGTGGTCCCCTACCCCAAGCGGACTACCTCCAGTGTTTTATAGTAGAGCTTTACCCTAGCTTGCTTTCAGTGTAAACGTTGTATCCTGCCTAGGTGGACCAAGGCTTTTAACGTAAGATTGTGTGGTAAAGTTAGTATTAAATTGTTATTGGTGTGATTGTGTATGGGGGGTGTTGAGGGGTTAATAAATAAGTAAGTTTAAACAGAGTATCCCTTTTTCCTGTGTGGGAGTACAATAATCTATTCCTAGACTAACCGGGTTTAGTAGCAAGCATTTATCATTGTGGATATTTTAATTTGGGGGTCGGGCCTTTTAGTTCTCCCATTTTTTGATACCTATAAAATAATAAATAAATATAAATATGTTTAATTAGGAAAGGCACATACATAGAGAGATTTTACATAAGTGGATCGATTTATAGATAGAGCTAGTACATACAATGCCTAAAGCCACTATTACGCAATGCGTTTCGGGCAAGAAAACATTAATATCTAAAACTTAATGCTAATTGAACAAAAAGAATAAAATGTTTACCTCTGTATTCTACTTACCCTTACCCCTTAATAGTACCAGTTCCCCCATAGCAAGCCCACTATTTTTATAACAAGTGGTTGGCCAGTCCGGGAAGAACTGTATTATTGTAAAAAATTAGATCTTTGAATGCCAAAACTAAAAAATTCTTGTTTCCGTAGAACGGTTGTGTGCTAGCCTAGGGTCCAGCTCACCTGGCGTAGGACATTCATTACATTTGACTGGACACCCAGCTGGATCTCTTCACGATTAAGGTTAGTGTGGCCTTGTGTTAGGGGCCGTGCAAATTTTTGTTTTTTTTCCAATTTTAATTTTAAATTTTTCTGTGGCTAGGAGCTAAAATTTTTAGTGATGTCATCTGACATGCAGAGACTGGCAGAGGAGCCTTCATTGGTGGAAATAAAGAAACTTACCAAGTATTGTTAGGCAAGGAATTTGGTCTAGAATTAAATGCCGCAAATAAAAAGTGGATCTTGTTGAATGAAATAGTACAACATTGTATCAATGAAGGACTATAGGCAGATGATACTCCTTTATGCCAGCCTAGCCAAGCAGAAAGTGCAGCTCATACAGAGAGAGAGTTAGCTCTAGAGTTAGCAAAAATAAAATTGGAGGAGCAAAGACTCAAAACCGAGGAGGCTAGAATTAGAGCGACTGCCCCTAGACCTCCACCTGCCGGGGATTCAAACCCCAGGCATTATGAGAAGAAGCATAACTTGCCTGAATTTTCAGAGTCGGATCCTGAAAGGTTTTTCAACCATTTTCAGAGATTGGCCCTGTCCATGACCTGGCCAAAGGAAGAGTGGGTGAAAATCCTACAGGGAAGACTCAGGGGTAAAGCCCAAGATATTTTTATTAATATGCCTGACGACGAGTGTTTTGAATATGATAAAGTCAGGGAACGAATATTGAGGGCGTATGAAATTACTCCTGAAGCTCACCGCCAAGCTTATCGCAACCTTAGGCCTACACACAACCAACCGTTCACGGAATTCGCGACTGATCAAAGTAGGCTGTTTGATAAATGGATTTATCAAACTAAATCGGCTAAAGCTAAAAACATACGAGGCATTAAAAGACCTAGTCTTAAAGGAACAATTTATAGATAGTATGCCAGACATGGTAGCTCAGTATTTAAGAGGATGGGTAGAGTTAAATTCTAAAATAGGGGATTTGGCCAAGATGGCAGAAAACTACCAGTTGGCGGGCAAAAGGCCCAATAAAAATAATTTTACCCCACAGAGTAGCAAAACTTATACCCACAGCCAGTCCAGACCAGCTCATTCTAAACCTTTACCTAATGCACCTTCTGTTTCAGACATAACTAACCCTGTTAAATTGTTTAGCCCCACGACACTAAAGAGTGAACCGAAGGGTAATTCGGTTAGTAATGTCTCTTCTCCCCGACGTTTCTGTGGTCATTGTAAAAGTTCAACCCACAATATTAGCCATTGTTGGCAACGGTACCCGGAAAAAAGACCCAATGCGCTCGTTGTGACACAGGGCTTGAGGTTTTCTGAAGGGTTAGGGAGTAAGACTTCCAACCCACAGTGGTTGGACCTGCTTACCCCATTCTTATCGAAAGGAGACTACTTTTGTCTGAGGGTTCTTCCTGGAGGGACGTGGTGATCTTCCGAGACACCGGTGCCATCCAGACTTTAATTTTAGAGAGTGCTTTGCAAGGTGCCAATACTCTCGACACTGGAGAGGTGGTACTGGTCGAGGGTGTCACTAGTGATACTCGAGCAGTACCCCTCCGTAAGGTTACCCTGGAATCTGATTTCCACAAGGGTATTTGTACAGTCGGGGTCACTTCGTACCTACCTTTCCCTAATGTTGATGTAATATTGGGTAATGATTTAGCCGGGATAAGGTAGGGGACTCCAGACTGCCTGTTATGTTGCCTACCCCAAAGGTTTGCCTGGATTCACCCACCGCAGAGGATAATGTTGTGTACCCTGCGTGCGTGGTGACTAGGTCTATGGGACTTAAATGTAAGGGCAGCCCTGTGCTTGCCAAGGTGGTAAGTCCCAAGGACACGAGGACCTTCCGAGTGGTGAAAGCCCAGTGGACCTTGGGACACATTCATGGCCCGACTCGATGACGGGCCGAGGACATTGTGGAGAGCCTGCCACCGCCGCCTACCGAGAGTAGTGGGGAGGTGGAGGAGAACACTGTTGAGCCTCGGCCAATGGCATCTGACCAAGGCCTGGATGCCTCCTTCAGTGAGTTACAAAAAGCTGACCCCAGTCTTGCAGATTGTCACGAGACAGCTGTCTCTAGGGAGGAAATTGTAGACGCAGCAACTGGGTACTACTACAATGATCGGATTTTGATGAGAAAATGGAGACCTCAGAGTGCTCCCTTGTCAAATGAGTGGGAGGTAGTCCACCAGGTTATGTTGCCGACCTGCTATAGGGAGAGAGTTTTGTCAGCTGCCCATGATGATCCTATGGGGGGACATCAAGGCATTAATATTACCTATCACAAAATCTGCAAGTATTTTTTCTGGCCCAAGCTGAAAAGCGATGTGGCAAAATTTTGTAATGCATGTATTGCCTGTCAACTTGCTGGGAAACCAAACCAGACTCCACCTAAAGTTCCTCTAAGGCCTATTGTCGTGCCGGTGGAATCATTTTCTCATGTGGTAATGGACTGTGTTGATCCATTACCTAGAACTAAGTCTGGAAGTATTTACCTAATTACGATGATGTGTATCACGACTCGTTACCCAAAGGCTTTGCTGTAAGGAACATCCGAGCAAAGACTGTTGTTGCTCGTATGTTGCAATTTTTTTCCACTTTTGGACTGCCCCAGGTTGTGCAGACTGACAATGGTACTAACTTTAAGTCTGAAATTTTTGAACAATTTTGTAAGGACCATTGAATAACTCATAAGGTTTCCAGCCATACCATCCACAGAGTCAGGGGGTCATTGACAGGTTCCATCTAACTCTGAAGCAGATGTTGAAGACATCGTGCGAGAGTTCCATACCTTCTGGGACGAGAACTTGCCGTATGTTTAGTTTGCTGCTAGGGAGGGGTCACAAAGTTCACTGGGTTGGTCTCCTTTTGAGTTAGTCTTTGGCCATATTGTTCGTGGACCCTTGCAAATGTTACAGGAAAATCTGTTAGGGAACGTAACGTACGTTAACCGAAGGTTCGGCTTTCTTGGCGCAACACCACCAGAGACTCAAGGACTACAAGGCTGCGGCGCTAAAGTATCTTGGGAAGGCCCAAGAGAATATGAATGAACGGAACGATGCCAAGGCTAAGTTGGGGGTATTTCAGCCCGGTGACTCTGTCCTGGTACTAAAGCCTTGACTGGGGAGCACACTATGTCACACAAGTACGAGGGCCCCTACATTGTGCCAGAGAAGACTGGGGACCTCACGTACAAAGTGAGTCACTCTGATAAGCGTAAACAGGTTATGCTTGTACACGTACTATCGGCTGAAGAAGTTCCAGGGCCCATTGCACTAACCAATATTCCCATTTCCGCTGAGGGAGGGGATGATTGTTTTGGGGACCCCCAACTAATCTCATTCGCATAATCTAGTGCTGTGAAAAAAACTGCTGTGGAGGAGGGACTGGTCCATTTGCAGAGTGATCCCAACGTGACGAGGTGCACTTGTTGCTTGACGAATTCTCCAGTCTGTTCGGGGCGGTCCCGACCCAGACTCATGCCATTTACCATGATGTCGAGTTGACGGACTACACCCCCAATCGTCTTCAACCATAATATAGGATGGATGAGTCCGGAAAAGAAGGGCATCGTCCGTAAGGAGGTCGACTCCTTGCTCCAGCCACGGCCTCATCAGGCCGAGCCAGTGCTCTTGGTGCTTGCCCTGCCCTTTGGTCCCCACACCAGATGGCTCCTGGGCGATTATGCACCGGTTATCGGCAGCTCAACAAGGGGACCATAGTGGACGCCTATCCGTTGCCACGCCTCGAGGACTGTATCGACGAAAACGGGAATGCCACGTATGTCTCTAAATTCGATCTCTCCTCGAGAAGGGGTACTATCCAATCCCGCCTCAGCTGTGCATACGTGCCTAACAGAACTACACGGCGTTGGTGACACCCGAGGGGTGGTTTGAGTATCAAGTGTTACCATTCCGGCTTTGCGTGTACATGCCCCGCGCCGTAATGTTAATTATGACACAGGAGCGCTCTTATAAGCACTTACATTATAAACCATAATATGATAACTATAACAATTCACTGCATTGGGGACAGGACAACCAGCAGTATATTCATACCCGATAGGCTTTTATCAAGGTAATCCCTAAAGGTCGAATGACTGACCCCGCCCCAGGATGGACACCCCACAACAAGCTGACTAACTCCTGAGTACCGACTTACTGCTTGGAGTGAAGCAGTCTGCAGCATTACGTAGGAAACCCCATACCTGACATGTCCTGGTTGCCAGTAGTGCGTTGTCGACGACCCATACTCAGTCCCTCGTGTCACCGTGTAATTATTTGTGGCACAGCCATACTCCATCCTGTACCAGTTGGTTGTGCACCCATACACCCATCCTGTGGACCTGTAGAAGATTAGTGTTAGCATACCCATACTATCCTGCTGGACCGGCTAGTTTACTGGCACTCATACTCATCCTTTGAGTCATAGGACATTGTGCACCCTTTTCTCATCGTGTAAATCTTT
>WNGS01120315.1:5905-16532 GCA_020271785.1 Procambarus virginalis
TTTAAATTGCCTACTTAAAATTATCTGTTAGATTAAGGACCTGCCCAAAACGATATGTGTGCTAGTGGCTTTACAAGAATGTAAAAACATCAATGCTATGTACTCTCATTATCCCAGTGTGCTATCTTGTATATAAATAAATAAACAAATAGTATTTAAGTACTGTACAGTATTATTCATGTTGATTCTATACCTTATCAAGCAAGTTCAGCATAAGAAGAATACAAATGAATACAACAGATATAGACAAACTTCAATACCTGATTTTCAATCCTTCGTAGAACCCGACTTGCTGTATTTCGTTCTAAAGCCTTCTTGCCTTTAAGTAGAAAACGGGCTTCCTCTTCTTTCTTCATTAATTCTCTACTGTTTCGGAAATCACACTGGCAGAACTTGCAAACATTGCTTCGGACATGCACACATTGTGTGCAGTTTGTACATCTCCTCAGGAATTTTCCCTGAAGACCTGAAGGAAATAATTTCTAATAAAATACTTGTATTCAAATCACCTATGCTGCAAAAATTATAAGTTAAATTGTTGTACAAATGTACTACAGTAATTAAATATATTATTTAAATTATGAAATAATCTAAATTAACACTAGTGATAGCAATGTTAAAAATTTTAGGACTGCATCTGGAAATAACCTTCTTTTTGGATGTGATCAACCAGGCTGTAACTCGTATAACAAAACTGAGAAGAGTTGCATCCAACAGCCTGATTGACCAGGCTGTTAATTTCAAGCAAATACTATATTATTGGAAGAAAAAAATATATATGTATCTCCAGTTGGGGTAAAGTTGGGGATAAAATGTAAAATATATGTAAAATGGCATTGTATGCAGGTGTGAAACTATTACACTAAGAAAATTTTTATACAAATACATAGAGCAAAAAAGTAGTACAGGATATTGCCGGGTATATAGGAGATATTGTGGGATGTCAGGGGATTAGTTTAATGTCCGAGGAAAATTCAGTGCAAGGACTGAAATTATAAACTATAGATTATATTCAGTAAAGATAGATTAGGCTTACTAAAACATATATGGTATGAATATATTATATATGTATATGTATATATATATATATATATATATATATATATATATATATATATATATATATATATATATATATATATATATATATATATATATATATATATATATATATATATATATATATATATATATATATATATATGTCGTACCTAGTAGCCAGAACGCATTTCTCACCCTACTATGCAAGGCCCGATTGGCCTAATAAGCCAAGTTTTCATGACTTAATTGTTTTTCGACTACCTAACCTAACCTAACCTAACTTTTTCGGCTACCTAACCTAACCTAACCTATAAAGATAGGTTAGGTTAGGTTAGGTAGGGTTGGTTAGGTTCGGTCATATATCTACGTTAATTTTAACTCGAATAACAAAAAATTGACCTCATACATAATGAAATGGGTAGGTTTATCATTTCATACGAAAAAATTAGAGAAAATTAGGCAGGTCCTAGTCAACAACGGTTTCTCCAATGGTTTCATTGAAGACATCATAAGAAGGAAAGTGAAACGCCATGCAACCTCTGAAGAGACAACTAATACAAACCTATACCCCCTATTAGACTATTTTACAGGAACTTCTTTTCCACAGCTCATAAAACGGAGGAAAGGGTCCTGAAAGATATTGTTAATAGAAATGTTATCCCTACATATAAAAATCAGAAGATACAGCTGACGATTTACTATAAAACCAAGAAAACGGCCAGCCTACTCATGAGAAACTCTCCAGACACGGAGCAGAACGCTCTAAAAGAGACCAACGTCGTCTATGCCTTCAAATGCCCTCTTGGGGACTGTAAGCCTCAAAAAACTCAGTATATAGGCAAGACAACAACATCTCTTTCCAGGCGTTTAACGATGCATAAGCAACAGGGCTCCATTAAGGAACATATAATCTCTTCCGACAACCAAACCATCACCTGAGAAATCTTAGCAAACAACACAGAAATCATTGATAGATACAGCGACAGCAGGCGGCTTGACATCTGTGAGGCACTACACATCAAGAAGTCAACACCAGCAATCAACAGCCAATTAATGCACAACTATATTCTACCCACTTCAAGACTCCGCTCCAATATAGAAGCATCAAGAAATATGGAAGCTCCAATATAGAAGCGTGAAGAAGGCCAATAGGCCTTCTGTAGTTACAGATCTATTCTTCCCTTTAACTTATACCCATTGTTCCGTGTTCTGTGTTTTGTTGAAAGTTTGTTTTCACCCCACTATTGTATTACATCACCTCACCCAAATGCAGGTATAAGAGCCAATGCTGTTCAGTTATAAGTTGTGTGTGGATAAACTAAAGTCTTTGAAAATGTAATAAGTTTTATGAAACGCGCTCAAGTGTCGCGTCAGACTAGAAATAAAAATGAATTTTGGAGAATTGATTTTTCATTTACCGTCAACAGTAAAAAGAAACATAAGGAAGATCGAGAAAATTCGTGTTAGAATTATTAATCATACTTTTTCGGTCATATTTAATAATATATGTCTACAGGAAAGACTGCTACCAATATATAATATATATATATATATATATATATATATATATATATATATATATATATATATATATATATATATATATATATATATATATGACAGTGTCAGACCACGGAGGAAAATTGAAACAGAAATTTCCTTTTATTAATATATCTTCAGAAGGAGTCATGTATTAATATACAAAAGTTCTTAAGGAAATTTCTGTTTCAATTTTCCATAAGGTTACAAGTCTAATTACCACAACCTACCACAAGCTACACAAGCTTCACAAAGCTTCCTGGCAATACGTTACTAATGAATAAATATGATAGGTTAGGCTGACCTGACCTGACCTAACCAAACCTAGCCTAGCCTAACCTATCCTAACCTAACCTAACCTAAATTAACCAAACCAAACCAAGTATCTCAAGTTACAAGTATCTCTGGGAATTCTTATTATCTGCTGTTGTAGAATTGACAAAATGGACACTGTCAACAAAATTATTCCCACATACTCCGTCACTATGTGATGGAGTACACATAGGGCAGGGGACTGAATTGTCCCTGACAGGGACAATTCTGTAACAAATGTTCTATCATAAAACTTTGTACAGTTTATTAATTTCTTACCGTTTGATGTACCAGGATGATCCATGTGTGCTGAAGTTTTATAGCTGGAGCTGGAAGATCCTGTCGAGATGACTTCTTAAAGAGACTAATAGCTTCCCACACATTGTGTATGAGTCCTCCAGTACTTGGCCTAAGAGTTACCAGATCTGATTTGTAGAAACTAGTGAACTATGGAGATGAGATTGTTAATAATATACTTTTTTTGAGATTCATATGACTTGCAGATTAAAAACCAACCTTATTTTAAAATAGTACACTAAAGTACATAGCAAATTGCGAAATTCGTAGCTTTAACTACTTTAAAGCTAAACACTCAAGCTTTGAAAATAAGCACAATTTGCTATTTTAAACAGAATCTGGCAACTCTGATTTAGCATGTAAACATTGACTTGCATTCACAATGTAGTTATTTATTTTTCAACAATTTAAAATGGGTTATGAAAATACACACATTGGTACATTATTGCAAAGGCACTATACTATATACATATATAGATATATAAATTGTTGCAAGTCGAGCAACATATATTTTACATTGAACAACAAATGAGATTGGAAAAGCAGTATTGCCAAAATAGACCCCAGACACCCTGTGGGTAGTAATGGACCCCCATACCGACCCTATGAGGGGTAGTGGACCCCATAATAATACTATGGGCGGTAGTGGACACTATACAAACACTATAGGCGGTAGTTGACTTCATAGCGACCCTCTGGGCGGCAATGGCCGCCATACACATCCAGTGGGTGTTATTATAAATAAATAAATAAATATGTTTATTCAGGAAAGGTACATACATAAAGTGATTTTACATAAGTGGATCGATTTTTAGATAGAGCTAGTACATACAATGCCTAAAGCCACTATTACACAATTAATGCGTTTCGGGCAAGAAAACATTAATATCTAAAACTTAATACTAATTGAGCAAAAAGAATAAAATGTTTTGAGAACAGATACAAATAAAGATAAAAAAGGGGGAACATGACTGAAAAACCAGCACAAATACAATATGTAGACAAACAGCGTTGAATAAAAAAATAAGACATGGGTTGACAATAGAGGGGTAAGGTAGGTTACAGGGAATTTATCAGGTAGTGTTTAGTTTTACATTATTTTAGTTTTACATAATTTATTGGACCCCATACTCATCCTGTGGGTGGTATTGGACCCCATACCCATCCTGTGGGTGGTTGGAGCCCCATACCCATCCAGTGGGTGATAGTGGACGCCATACTCATCCTGTGGGTGGTATTGGACCCCATACCCATCCTGTGGGTGGTTGGAGCCCCATACCCATCCAGTGGGTGATAGTGGACGCCATACTCATCCTGTGGGTGGTATTGGACCCCATACCCATCCTGTGGGTGGTTGGAGCCCCATACCCATCCAGTGGGTGACAGTGGACGCCCTACTCATCCTGTGGGTGGTATTGGACCCCATACCCATCCTGTGGGTGGTTGGAGCCCCATACCCATCCAGTGGGTGACAGTGGACGCCATACTCATCCTGTGGGTGGTATTGGACCCCATACCCATCCTGTGGGTGGTTGTGAGCCCCATACACATCCTGTGGTGGTTGGAGCCCCATACCCATCCAGTGGGTGATAGTGGACGCCCTACTCATCCTGTGGGTGGTATTGGACCCCATACTCATCCTGTGGGTGGTTGTGAGCCCCATACACATCCTGTGGATGGTAGTGGACGCCATACTCATCCTGTGGGTGGTATTGGACCCCATACTCATCCTGTGGGTGGTTGTGAGCCTCATACACATCCTGTGGGTGGTAGTGGACGCCATACTCATCCTGTGGGTGGTATTGGACCCCATACCCATCCTGTGGGTGGTTGTGAGCCCCATACACATCCAGTGGGTGACAGTGGACGTTATACTCATCCTGTGGGTGGTATTGGACCCCATACCCATCCTGTGGGTGGTTGGAGCCCATACCCATCCAGTGGGTGACAGTGGACGCCATACTCATCCTGTGGGTGGTATTGGACCCCATACTCATCCTGTGGGTGGTTGTGAGCCCCATGCACATCCTGTCGGTGGTAGTGGACGCCATACACATCCAGTGGATGGTATTGGACCCCATACCCTTCCTGTGGGTGGATGGATGATCCCCATACCCATCCTGTGGGTGGATGTGACCCCCATACCCATCCTGCGGGTGATATTGGACCCCTTACCCACCTAACAGGTTTTAGTGGACCCTATACGCATCCTATAGTTGATATATAGTAGACACCACACCATTTGCAGTAGTTTACCCCATAGACAACGTAACATCGTTTTCTGTTAGCGTTCCTACAAAACATTCTTTAAATATTTTTAAGGCACAAACTATTGTATATTATATTGATTGGTGAAGCACTGTAATTCTATGTAATCATTTATAGTGCTTATTATAATTTACTAAGAACAACTAATATTTCTCAAAACAAAACTACAAGCCTTCAATAGGATGTAGCTGATTTGTAATATTCTAAGAGCATGGACAATAGTAGGTAAATTTCACAACCCATGTGTGACCTGAAAACTACAATTTTCATTATACGTGAACCAATCACGACTATTCTGCTATCTACGTTGATGGACGGGTACTGTGAGACGTAAATTGGTACGTGATGAAGAGTTTGGGCCTTGGTAAAAAAGTTAACTCGGAATATACCACATATGTACTAAATCACATGTAACATATGGACTTTAAGCATTAAGTCATATATGTGCTGTCTTGTGTGAGGACGGGTTGCCCTTAAACCCCCACCCCCCCACCCCAAAATCCTCTGAGACCCTGCAAACCAGCTCACAGATCCTCTCACCCACGGAACAGCTTCCCACACCAGTAGAATACTCGCCAAGAAAGGGATATGAAAATGAACAGAAGAAAGTGAGCTTCAAGGCGATGTACACTAACGTAGATGGGATTACAAATAAAACTAGTGAACTTGGAGAATGGGCACTAGAAGAAAACCCAGACATAATAGCACTCACAGAAACAAAGCTAACGAAAATCATAACAAATGCAGTGTTTCCACAGGGCTACTATGTAGTGAGGATAGAGAGAGAAGGGAGAGGAGGAGGTGGTGGCTTTGCTACTAAGAGAAGGTTGGAGTTTCGAAGAGATGGTACTTCAGAACTGTGAAAGTTTCAGTGACTACATATCAGGCACCATTGCAACTAGAGGACAGAAAATTATAATAGTAGTCATATATAACCCCCACCGAATGACAGAAGACCCAGACAGGAATTTGATAGAAACAACATGGCCACCATCAATATAATAGAGAAAGCAGCTTCTGTGGCTAGCAGGAACGGATCCAGACTTCTAATCATGGGAGACTTCAACCATGGGAAGATAGATTGGGGGAACAGAGACCCACATGGAGGCCCAGACACATGGAGAGCTAAGCTGCTGGATGTGGCAACAAGAAACTTTCTAAGTCAACACGTCAAGGGACCGACAAGAATGAGAGGAGGGGATGAACCAGCCTTGCTTGATCTGATATTAACCTTAATGAGTCGGATATAAGGGAAGTTAAGTTGGAAGACCCCTTGGGAATGAGTGATCATAGTGTATTGAGCTTTGAGTACCTGGTTGAGCTAGGAATTATCACCCCCAAAAAAGAACTGGGAACCAAAGGGCTGGCGTACCGAAAGGGAAACTATGAGATGAATAAATTCCTATGGGATATACATTGGGACACAGAACTCGGAACCAAGTCCGTACAAGACATGATGGACTATGTCACCCAAAAATGTCAGGAGGCTGTAAGCAAGTTTGTCCCAGCCCGACAGGAAAAAACAGAGAAGCAAAGGAAGAATCCGTGGTTTAATAGGGAATGTATGAAAGCAAAGGAGCTGAACAAAAGGACATGGAGGAACTTCCGTAATAACAGAACACCAGAAAGTAGAGAGAGATACCAGAGAACCAGGAACGAGTATGTCAGTGTGAGAAGAGCAGCTGAGAAAAGGTATGAAAATGATATGGCTAATAAAGGCAAGACTGAACCAAAGCTACTACACAGTCACATCAGGAGGAAGACAACAGTGAAGGAACAGGTGATAAAACTTAGGGTGGGCGAGGACAGGTACACAGAGAATGACAAAGAGTGTGTGAAGAACTCAACAAAAGGTACAGGAGGTCTTTACAATAGAACAAGGAGATATCATGGCGCTGGGAGAGGTGGCAGCAAACCAGGTGACCTTGGAAAGGTTCGAAATTACAAGAGATGAGGTCAAAAAGCACCTATTGGAGCTGGATGTGAGAAAAGCTGTTGGGCAGATGGAATCTCGCCATGGGTATTGAAAGAGTGTGCAGGAGCACTTTGCTTACCACTCTCCATAGTGTATAGTAAGTCACTGGAAACGGGGGACCTACCAGAAATATGGAAGACTGCTAATGTAGTACCAATATACAAAAAGGGTGACAGACAAGAGGCACTGAACTACAGGCCAGTGTCCTTAACTTGTATACCATGCAAGGTGATGGAGAAGATTGTGAGAAAAACCTAGTAACACATCTGGAGAGAAGAGACTTCGTGACAACCCATCAACATGGGTTCAGGGAGGGTAAATCTTGCCTTACAGGCTTGATAGAATTCTACGATCAGGTGACAAAATTAAGCAAGAAAGAGAAGGGTGGGCGGACTGCATTTTTTTGGACTGTCGGAAAGCCTTTGACACAGTACCCCATAAAAGGTTGATGCATAAGCTGGAGAAACAGGCAGGAGTAACAGGTAGGGCGCTCCAGTGGATAAGGGAGTACCTAAGCAATAGGAAACAGAGAGTTACAGTGAGGGGTGAGACCTCAGACTGGCGTGAAGTCACCAGTGGAGTCCCACAGGGCTCTGTACTTGGACCTATCCTGTTTCTGATATACGTAAATGATCTCCCAGAGGTATAGACTCATTCCTCTCAATGTTTGCTGACGACGCCAAAATTATGAGAAGGATTAAGACAGAGGAGGACAGCTTGAGACTTCAAGAAGACCTGGACAAGCTGCAGGAATGGTCGAACAAATGGCTGTTAGAGTTTAACCCAAGCAAATGTAATGTAATGAAGATAGGGTAGGAAGCAGGAGACCAGATACAAGGTATCATTTGGGAGATGAAATACTTCAAGAGTCAGAGAGAGAGAAAGACCTGGGGGTTGATATCACGCCAGACCTGTCCCCTGAAGCTCATATCAAGAGGATAACATCAGCAGCATATGCCAGGTTGGCTAACATAAGAACGGCCTTTAGAAACTTGTGTAAGGAATCTTTCAGAACATTATATACCACATATGTCAGACCAATCCTGGAGTATGCGGCTCCAGCATGGAGTCCCTATCTAGTCAAGCATAAGACTAAACTGGAAAAGGTTCAAAGGTTTGCCACCAGACTAGTACCCGAGCTGAGAGGTATGAGCTACGAGGAGCGACTGCAGGAATTAAACCTCACTTCGTTGGAAGACAGAAGAGTTAGGGGGGACATGATCACCACATTCAAGATTCTCAGGGGAATCGACAGGGTTGATAAAGACAGGCTGTTTAACACAAGGGCACACGCACTAGGGGACACAGGTGGAACTGAGTGCCCAAATGAGCCACAGAGATATTAGAAAGAACTTTTTTAGTGTCAGAGTGGTTGACAAATGGAATGCATTAGGAAGCGATGTGGGGGAGGCTGACTCCATACACAGTTTCAAATGTAGATATGATAGAGCCCATTAGGCCTCAGGAACTGTACACTGTGATGACGGTTGAGAGGCGGGACCAAAGAGCCAGAGCTCAACCCCGCAAGCACAACTAGGTGAGTACAACTAGGTGAGTACAGCGTACGCAAAGAAACTTGTGTAAGGAACAGTTCAAAACTGTATACCACTTAAGTCAGACCAATCCTGGAAAATTGCAGCTCCAGCCTGCAGGTCCAATCTAGTTAAACACAAGACAAAGTTGCTGAAGCTTCAGAGATACGCCAGCAGACTAGTCCCAAAATAAGAGGTATGAGCTATGAGGAGAGGCTACGGGAGCTGAACCTCACGTCCCTTGAAAAACAGAAGAGTAAGGATGAGAGATGACATGTAACCACATACAAAATCTGAGGGGAATTGACAGGGTGGACAAAGACAAACTCTTCAGCAGGGTGGAACACGAACAAGGGGGACACAGGTGGAAACTTAGTACCCAAATGAGCCACAGAGATATTAGAAAGAACTTTGGTCAGTGTCAGAGTAGTTAACAGGGGAATGCATTAGGACAGCGATGTGGTGGAGGCTGACTCCATACACAGTTTCAAATGTAGATATGATCGAGCCCAGTAGGCTCAGGAGCCTGTACTCCAGTTGATTGACAGTTGAGAGGCGGGGACCAAAGCAGCCAGAGCTCAACCCCCCGCAAGCACAACTAGGTGAGTAGCAAGCTTGCTAAAAAGACATGACAGGATTGTAATTAATACTGCAACTACATTGTTGTAAAAACATGAAGTATTAATCAGATTAAGGCAACCTATTTAAAAATGGTAACAAAGAACATGAATGTAATAAGCCAATAATATTTAAAGATGGACAGGTTCCGCCGTTACTGCAGACTTTAACCCCGTCACACCACCAGAATTTGGAAATCTGTTCTCCCATTCCTCTCAGTTGCTTCACACTTCCATTTGATCTTCCCTAAAGCAGTTTCTCCTTCTATGGCCTGACTTGTCTTCTGCCAAGCCAAATACAGAGGTGTGGTCCAGGTGGTGTGGTCCAGGTGGTATGGTCCAGGTGTGTGGTCAGGAGGTGTGGTCCAGGTGGTGTGATCCAGGTGGTGTGGTCCAGGTGGTGTGGTCCAGGTGGTGTGGTCCAGGTGGTGTGGTCCAGGAGGTGGGTCCAGGTAGTGTGGTCCAGGTGGTGTGGTCCAGGTGGTGTGGTCCAGGTGGTGTGGTCCAGGTGGTGTGGTCCAGGTGGTGTGGTCCAGGATGTGTGGTCCAGGTGGTGTGGTCCAGGTGGTGTGGTCCAGGTGGTGTGGTCCAGGATGTGTGGTCCAGGAGGTGTGGTCCAGGTGGTATGGTCCAGGTGGTGTGGTCCAGGAGGTGTGGTTCAGGTGGTATGGTCCAGGAGGTGTGGTCCAGGTGGTATGGTCCAGGTGTGTGGTCCAGGTGGTGTGGTCCAGGAGGTGTGGTCCAGGTGGTGTGGTCCAGGTGGTGTGGTCCAGGAGGTGTGGCCCAGGTGGTGTGGTCCAGGTGGTGTGGTCCAGGTGGTGGGTCCAGTGTGGTGTGGTCCAGGTGGTGTGGTCCAGTGGTCCAGGAGGTGTGGTCCAGGAGTGTGTGGCCAGGTGGTGTGGTCCAGGAGGTGTGGTCCAGGTGGTGTGGTCCAGGTGGTGTGGTCCAGGTAGTGTGGTCCAGGTGGTGTGGTCCAGGTAGTGTGGTCCAGGTGGTGTGGTCCAGGTGGTGTGGTCCAGTGGTGTGGTCCAGGAGGTGTGGTGTAT
>WNGS01120323.1:0-10399 GCA_020271785.1 Procambarus virginalis
TATGTATGTATGTATGTATGTATGTATGTATGTATTATGTATGTATGTATGTATGTATGCATGTATGTATGCATGTATGCGTTGTATGTATGTATGTATGTATGCATGTAGTATGCATGTATGTATGCATTATGCATGCATGTTATGTATGTATGTATGTATGTATGTAGTATGTATGTATGTATAGTATGTATGTATGTATGTATGGTATGTATGTATGTATGTATGTATGTACGATGCATTATGTATGTAGGTATGTATGTATCGCATGCATGTATGTATGTATGTACGCATGCATGTATGTATGTATGTACGCATGCATGTATGTATGTATGTGTGTATGTATGTATTCCCAATCACGTTAAAGACTCCCCCTCTATCATCCAATTTAAGAGAAAAACAACTATGTACAAAATAATCAACTCCTTGTAACTTTAATTATGCTGACCTTCCTATCTGTATTCAGACGGTGCCTGCCATCATTATAGGTGATTATAACGCTAGGCATAGGAATATTGGTAATTCGCAGTTCAATAATCGTAACGGCAACCAACTGTTGTCACTATTAGGTAGTCACGATGATGCACAGATTGTGGGTGACCTTGAACCGACACATATCTACGAAGGTTTTCTTGATCTATGTCTCGGTTTCAACGTCTCCCACACCGTGTCCGCCTCGTCAATAGTGCCAGATATGGCGTCTGATCATCTGGCCATATTAGCCACTGTAAGCATTGGCAGCGCTATCCTCCCCGGCGGAATGTTCAAGCGGAAGAGGCTGGCTGTGCCCATCGATCAACGAGACAATTTGGTTGCTCGTGTGCCAGAATGGTACAGTTCATCTGAGCCTTCATCAGTTGAAGATTTTAACAATGAGCTCACAGATACTATCGACCAGTTTATATAATCACTTGATCCATCGTCCAGGCCACGTAACCAAATTACACTGGTCATAGTACTTATGCTTATTATAAGGGTCCATAGAATTACCCAAATCTACCCAAAAGTACCCAAAAGTACCCAAATCCTCCTAACATTACGTAAGTAATGAAGAAATATGGTATATTTACTTACTATAATGTTGGTGTTACACGTAGAACATGATCAAACCTATTTTACTCTGAAATAATGTAATTTCATAACGAAATTAGACGTAAATATGTGAGAGGGTCCAAAAGTACCAAAAAGTACACAAATCCTCTTAGCACTACGTAAGTAATGAAGAAATATGATAAATTTACTCACTGTAATGTTGGGCTACACGTAGAACATGATCAAACCTATTTTTACTCTGAAATAATCTAATTTCATAACGAAATTAGACGTAAATATGTGAGAGTATTCGCTTGAACCGTCGACTTCCTATGGCGTCACCTCTCACATATTTACGTCTAATTTCGTTATGAAATTAGATTATTTCAGAGTAAAAATAGGTTTGATCATGTTCTACGTGTAGCACCAACATTATAGTAAGTAAATATACCATATTTCTTCATTACTTACGTAATGCTAGGAGGATTTGTGTACTTTTGGGTACTTTGGGTAGATTTGGGTAATTCTTTGGACCCGCTGCTGAAATGCTTCGGCTCTTTCAAGCGGCTCTGGCTGAGGCCAGGGAACGTATGGTGGAGCTGAGGCAGACAGACTGGGAAACTTTTGTCCGTGGTCTCATTTCTCACACGCCACTAAGTCGGGCATGGAAGGATATCAACAAGATCAAAGGGAAAAATGCTGCAGAGATCTCGTACCCTAATCCTCTGCACAGAGCAAATGAGCTTGTTGATGCTTGGGCCACGACTTCCAACTTTGACAGTCTTCCTCTACCCTCACAGAATGAATTAAATAATAGATATACTGATAGGGCAAGGCTCCTTGACTTCAAGCTTCATCAAGAGGATGACTGTGACATGCTTCTTACTAAATACGAACTAGATTCTGCTCTACATAAAGGCAAAGCTACATCACCCGGGGAGGATGGAGTTACTTACGGCATACTGCGTATGCTTCTGCTAGTTCCAGGGAATCCCTTGCTTCAATTGTATAATATATGTAACTGGGGAGCTTCCTAAGTCATGGACCAACAGTGTTATTATTCCCATTCCTAAACCTCACCAGCCGAGTGTTTTTCGCCCAGTCTCCCTCACTAGTTGTCTCTGTAAGTGTCTTGAGAGGATGGTTCTCAACCGTCTCCTTTACAAAATTAATAATATGTTGTCTCCCCAGATATATGGCTTTACGCATGGAAAGAGTGTACATCACTGTATTACCACATTCCTCACCCTGCATACTGATAGGTCATATACCACTTTCCTAGATCTTAAGTCAGCCTTTGACATTGCTAACCCACACGTCATTCTGAGAGAACTTGCTAAAATGAATTTTGGAGGATGGCTTCTACGGTGGATAAGAGGCTATCTATCCAACAGGAAGTCATCTGTACTGTTCCAAGGGCATAGGCGTGTAACGAGAGATTTTGAACTTGGCACTCCACAGGGAGGTGTCCTCAGTCGTACTCTGTTCAATGTGTTAATCAATGCACTTTTAAACTTAGTAACTAGAAGGTCCAGCGAACACATTAGCTATGTGGATGATATACTGATCCACACCAATGGGTATACCAACACCCAAAATGTTCTGAACTCTGTATTGTACACATGTCAGGAACTATGCTTAGTCATCTCAGTAGAGAAAACAAAGATCCTGAACCGACACCCACCCAGACGGGGTGGCCCCGTTCGCAAAATGCAGTTGGATGATGGCTCTCTGCTCGACTATGTTACCAGATACAAATACCTTGGGCTTGAGGTTCTACTGTACCGCAATGTTTTAGCCAGACTGGGTCGCCAATGTAGAGAGCTCCGTGCTCTCAAGGCTGTGGCAGGCTGTGGCAGGCAAACACAACTGTACCGTACAGTGTTATATATTTATTTCAGTTTGAACAATTTTTAATATTAAAGGATAAATCCTTTAATTGGTTGAAATTGGTTTTAACATTCGAAATCTAATTTGTTGATGTTAAATAATATAAGGTTCAAATTTATTAAGATACATACTTTAAAAACTATTTCTATTTGATACCAACAGTATCACGTTAAGAGAAGCGTCTCGCCTTGCTAACCCAAGTATAAAATATATAAAGAAACGGTGCAACTGTACTGCTATCTGCAGTACAAATATATGTCCCTATTTAAAGAAAAAATAAACTGCACCAATCACTGCCACTCCTCACACCAATGCAACAATAAGGAGAGTGATAACAGTGCTTCACATTCGACAACGTTAAATTATTTAACAGATGACGAGATAATGAACATTGGAACAAATGTACAGCTCTCTGACCTTCATATAAAATCTGCATGTGACCTCATCAAACAAACTGTGCCAAGCGTAGAAGGCCTTCATGACCCAGCGTTGTAGCGGGACCTCTCCTAGCCAGTTACAATTGGTGAATTTATTCAAATTATCCAAGTTGATGGTTGTCACTGGGTCACCGTTTCCAACATTGGAGTAACTGGACAAATTAACATATACGACACCAGGCATAAATTACCATACAAATCTACTGAAGTTATCTTGTGTGCTCTTGCTAATTGCCAGGATGATAAGCTGATATGCAATATAATGAATGTCAGCAGACACAGGGACTCAAGTATGAGTGGGGTATATGCTGTGGCGTTTGCTGCATCACTTGCAAGTGGTGTAGATCCGGTGAACCTCGTATGATGTGCAGAATATGAGACAACATCTTCAAGAGAACTTTAAAGGAAAGTGTCTCATCTCATTCCCTGCAGCTCAGACACTGAGAAGAAAACGAATCATCCGGTCATGCTCGATGGAAGTGTACTGCATTTGCAGAAAGCCAAATCATTTGAAGCTGATGGTATGCTGTGACCGTTGCAATATTTGGCACCATGGATCATGTATAGATGTTACAGAATGTAATGATGATTCGTGGATTTGTTTTTTGTGCGCTAGCAAGTTGTGAATTATAATTTAAAATACTTAATTAATACATTATTATTATTATTATAACCTTACCAAATGCTTTGCTGAATCAAATAATGTTATTACTTTCAATGTGTTACAATAGCATAATTAAGTGCTGCAAGTGTCAGGTCTTTTATATAATCGGTATTTGTTATATTCTGTACTCTTTTTATGTTATTTAAATTTCAAATAGAAATAGTTTTTAAAGTATGTATCTTAATAAATTTGAACCTTATATTATTTAACATCAACAAATTAGATTTCGAATGTTAAAACCAATTTCAACCAATTAAAGGATTTATCCTTTAGTTTAGTTTAGTTCATTTATTATGCACCCCATACCCATCCCGTGGGCGGTAGTGGAAAGGGTTACAGAGGCACATAATGGGCTCAGGGACTGAACCCCACAATTCATTTAGCTAAGCAAGTTACAATCTTGATGAGCTAGTTACAAAATTCAATATAAGTCGTCACATCAACAATGGGTTCGAGATCGACCTCAGGTACAGGTTCTAAATTAAGCAACTGACATACGTGGAGAGCTAGTGTCACAATTTATATGTTTGTCCTGCACACCGCTCCCCATCCAGCGGGCAGCGGTGGATAGGTTACAATCACTCATTTACTACCTACAGTTAGCAAACTGGGGATATTTGGCTAAAATTTCTGGTAGCAGATCATTTTGAATGAAATATTTACACATCTCTGGAACATTGGTTATAGAATTGTCTCTAAATTCACGTATCTTTTCGCACTCCATCACATAGTGACGGAGGGTGTGCGAATAATTTTGTTGACAGTTTACATTTGGTCAGGTCTACATCGTTAAACTGAAATAAATATACAACACTGTACGGTACAGTTGTGTTTAATTATGTTTTGCGATTCCTTTGGAAAAAGTATTTGTGCACCAAGTACTACTAGGTCATTATGAGATATGCTGAATGTTGTCAATATACCATCTGAATACGCTTCACTTTGCGTTAATCATTGGACGTCCTAATGATTAAGGTCCCCAAAAGGACTTAATCAGACCTCAGTGGATATTTTTACTCTCCCTCTCTCTCTCTCTCAGAGCATCCCCTTATGTGTTGTATGTGGGTGCTGAAGTTCAGTCACTTGTCTATGTATAGGTGAAGGAACTTTCCATAATTGTTATTGCTAATGTTTACTTGTAATACTGGGTATACATCCGGTGTTCTTACCCTCGACCGCGGCGAGGGTAAGCCGCGGCCGTATGGTCTGAAACCCACAAATATTTACAATGGGGGGTGGGGGGGAGGATAACATTTCCTCTTCAAGCACGCGCACACAAATGAACTATGTTACTTAACTGGAAGCACTCGTACAACATAATTTACACGATTTCTCAGGATTATTATACTTCTTACCAGCATATATACAGTATAGTACCTAGGAGGTTCTCTTCAATGATATAGCAAGTTGATATCTAAGATAATTAAAAGAACCCAAGCAAACTACTGTGGAAATGTGCAGGACAAACATATCAATTGTGACACTAGCTCTCCACATATGGAATTTGCTTAATTTAGAAACTGTACGTGTGGTCGATCTCGAACTCATGTTGTTGATGTGACGATGTGTTATGAATTTTGTGGCTAGCTCCTCAAGATTGACTTGCTTAGATAAATAAATTGTGTGTTCAGTCCCTGAACCCATTATGTGATAAATTAACTAAACTAAAAACTATAGTATGGCGACGAAACCTGAACTGCATAATGTAAATAGGGATTAACCAGAACAAGATATAGGTGAAGAATAACACCAGGTGTTTTATTACTAACATTCTTAAGCACAACTGGCAAATACTTTGTCTGGTGATTTGTTTGGTTTGAGTTTAATAACAATAAAACAGAGAATGACTGAGACAATTCTTAGGGTCAAACGCTCTACCACCAAGAGCTTAATAAAAAAATTCAAGTTATTGAACGATTTTTATTTGAATTGTTCTACCGGAAAGATATTTAGAGAAGTTTTTTAGTGATTATGTATGTGCTGTTTAGAAGCAGCACATCTGGATGGTCTCTCTCTCTCGAGTCCTGCTGCCAGATTGGGTTAAAAAATCAATCTCTGTGGCATAGTGGTAAAGCACTCGTTTGTACAGTATCTACCGGGAAGAATTGACCAGGTGCCAATCCTTAACAGTAGCCTAGCTCTGTTCACCCAGCAGTGAATGGGTACACGGTTTGGAGGGTTGTATTCCAGGGTCAAAATTAGGATTAAGGACATGCCCGAAACGCTATGCGTGGTAGTGACTTTACAAGAATGTAAGAACTCTTGTATATATAAATAAAATAAATAAATAAAAAAGTAGCAAATTAGGCTAGTTAGTTTTGACTGATCTCATAAATCAACTCATCATCCTTATAGACGTTGGGCTACTAATGTTAAAGTCAATGATTGATTAGTTATCCACATATAAATGTAATATGTGTAAATGACAGCTGCGTCAAACAGCCTGGTGGACCAAACTACAAACCGGAGGAGGCCTGGTCCTCGGGGGTAATTAGCTTTGGGTAATTACACGGACCCCTTGAGTGACGTGATGAATATGGGGGGCACAGTAAACTAAGATTCACATGATGAGTATGTGGTTCAAAATATATATATATATATATATATATATATATATATATATATATATATATATATATATATATATATATATATATATATATATATATATATATATATATATATATAGATCTCTTGAAAAACACGACAATGGGAAACATTGATGAATGTCACAGACAGGTTCGAACACTGTTACAAGTCAAACACTTCTTCGAATTCCTCTGAAGTTGGACTAGTGCCCAAGACGCAACAGGCGTTTCCCCTCTGGATCGCAACACTGAGGCGCTGGAACAAGAAACTTTTTGCTCTCTGGTCTTTTGTAGCGCTAATCAATTTGTCTCCTTTAGGAACTTCAATGCACATTTTCCCCACGAACCAAGGGTCTCCGAGCCGATCGGAACAAAGCTGTAGCAGTGTGCCAGACCCCTGTATTTAATAATTTTCTGAGATTCCCTGAAAGAGGCAGCACCCCCGCTTTCACGTGTGCTGTAGTGGAGGTAGGTACTGGCTAGTGTGGCAGCGCACGTGTAGTCCCACACCACTTGCTTACCATCCTTCCAAGGAAGCAAGGTGACCCCATCTGGGCGCTTCTGAGGGTCGTTAGGTCTGGATAAGTGTGGTTCTCTTTGTGCCGGGCAGCGGGCTGTGGCGAGGCTCCTCTTGATGATGTCGTTGACTTCTTCATGTCTTGCAATCTTACCCTGTGATTTACGACATACCAGACCATGACGACCATATTGGTCTGCCATCGCAGTTCCGCAGATGCACCTATGTTCGGTAAGGATGGGGGCGGCAAGGCGAAGGGCAACTCCAATGCGGAGAGCGTCATGACTGAGGCGAGTTCCCAGGGCTGCATTGGGCACAGCAAATAAAAAATCCCCGGCGTGGGGTGCTGTTACCGCTAGGAGGCGGGCTTTGTTTTCAGCATCAGCGTTGTCAATCATTGCTGTGACAGTCTTTTCCATTATGGGGCTATCCCAGTGGGCCTGCTTGTGGTCTTTTGGGACTTGTGGTCGGGGTTGAGGGTGTGCAATAGTGTCCCATTGTCTGGCTGCTTCGATGAACGTTTGATCATGAGTTCCCGCTGTCTCTCTCATACGCTCTGGTAGGATCTGCCCTACCAATTCGTTGGCTGCTGTACATGAGGATAAGAATGCTGGAAGTGCTACCTCAGTTGCCTTTCGTATGCCTATCCCCCCGAATCTCACTGGTAGTGTTGCTTGGTCCCACTGACTGTCATCTAAATCTAGGTTGAGCGCCTTTCTGAATATTGACCTGAGGAGCTCATCATATTGATTAAGAAGTGGGTTGCCAAAAGTGGGTGCACACCTTAAGAAGTATGTTAGCCTGGGCAAGGTAAGGCACTTTGTGAGAAGGTAGAGGGCATCATGGGAGTCCAAGTCCCCTATTCTCGCTTCCATCCTCTTTAGGTCTCTAAACTTTTCATCAAGGACTGCAGCAATGGCATTGTGGCCCAGAGGTGCTCCAAGTAGTGTGCTGTCGGTGGGTTTAATGACTGAGGCTTCTGGTAAAACTGATTTCACTGCTCTAATGATTACCTCACCGGATGCAATAATTTCGCACTTGGAGGGGTTAAGAACGAGACCCATGGTCTCCCCCCGTGTCTTCACCAGCTGCAGGTCTTCCAGAAGGGAGTCTTGTGTGCCTGCCAGAGTGCCATCATCCAGGAACCAGATGTTGAGCTCACTGGACAGTCTGGTTGTAATTTCTCGAACCGCTATGCAAAAGAGGAAGGGTGCAAGTGGGTCTCCCTGTTGAATTCCCTCTGCTGAGGTGACTTCATGTTTGCCAAACAGGAGGGTTGAGTCTTTGCTGTAGCCTGCTGACACAAACGGGAGAATGCTTGGGCAATGTTCCTGGACTGCAGTGAGGATTGCTTCCCTTTTGACCGAGTTGAAAGCGTTTTTAAAATCTAATTTTACTACTGCCTGGTCTTCAGTAAGAGAGCTAATGTAGGCTCGTGCAGCATGGGCCGCTGCTTCACAGCCTTGGGGGACTCCAAACCCCAGCTGGTTGGGTTGCAGCATGGTGGCTGCTTCCACTCGGATACTTCTGACAGCAGCCCTTGCAACTAGGCGGCGAAGGGTATTACCAACGGCAATGGGTCTGATCCCTCCCCCCTTCTTTTTCAGGGCACATAGGGATGCACCAAAGAAGAATGGTTTGATTTCATCAGGGATTAACCCGGCGAGGCAGTTGTTGACAAACGTTGTGATTTCTGTCAGGAGCGCTTCTGCAGCTGGGCCAAGAACAGGGTTCACCATTTCCTTCACATGTTGAGGTCTTACCCCTGTGTAGCCTCCTGAGGAGCCCGGGGGAAATGAAACGATAGCTTTATAAACCTCTGACTCCCGGAGGACGAGAGGTTCCTGGTTAGGGGGGACCCTGACCTGCGGGGGAGGTCCACCTACGGCCCTGAGGGGGTTTTTTTCTCTCAGTGCTTGGGCTGTGGTTTCATCCCTGGGCAAAATTTTGTCCTCACTTGTGATCAACCTGAGTGCCCCGACTGTATTGCCCTCTTCAATTTTCTTGCTGACTTGGGTACCTAATTTTCTGCTGTCGCTGATTGTCGTACTTGGTCTGCCTCGGCGGTGTTTGGTGTGTTTGGGGAGGCGGACTAGGTTGTCAGCCCTAGGAAAATCCCTAATTGCTTTATTGACGGATGAGGCCAGTGTCTTGCCTCCTCTGTCTGGTACACCTAAGCATGCATTGCCAAAAAGTAACAGATTGTGCCAGGCTTTGATGGTATCAGGTGCATCAAGGTTATTTGACCCTCTGTTGACTTTTCCGATGAGGTCCGTGTATTTCCCGGCAGCAAATGGGCGAGAGGCCTTTGGGATGTGAGTGAGTGTCCTGGTTGACGTTGCTTTAATTGCCTCTAGCAGGTCGTCTGTTGCAATGTAATCTGTTGCGATTTGTGCTGGTGCAACAGGCTCCTGAGTGCTGCCTCCTCCCACGGGAGGCCTCCCTGACCCAGGACAGTCACCATGCTGGCGTATGACTCTGGAGACTGAGTTGATGCTGATGTTGCTCCCACAAACACTGCAGGTGCCTCTCCTTTGATTGGCTTCCGGAGGGGTGAGCTGGCTGGCAGCGGCCTCTTCTGCCATCCCCTTAGGTAAAGTGACTGTCACCTTGCACTGGAGTATTTGTCTCTCCCTCCTGGCTGGGGGGGGACGAGGTTGTCCCATATACCATGCGTCATGTCTGGGCAGATGTCTGGGGTGGGTGGGCTCGGAGGTGGTGGGTGGGGGTTGGGAGGCTGCGCTGGCCCGGCCTGGGAGGGGGCGGGGGAGGGGAAGACGCGTCCTCCTGATCGTGGGAGGTGGGGGCGGGGGAGCGGAAGATACTGCACCTCACTGCGGGGGCGGGAGACACTACACAAGGAGTGGGGGAGCGGAGACACTAAACTCACTGGGGAAGAGGGGGAGGCACTAATCTCAGGGGGTGGGGGGGGGAGGGTTGGGTTGGCACTTAACACTTGGAAAATTTCCTTTTGTCACTAAACACTGGTGCCCTGGCTCACTGGGTGTGGTGCACTCAACACGATACTCACAATGGTCCAGTCACCACAGGACTGGACTCAACTTATCTTTTTCAAGCACTTATTGGCACACTGGTGACCCCTCTCTTGACCACACCACATGTGTCCTTCCATCCTTTCCTGGTGAGGGAGCCGTAGGGCGTGTGACGTGTGTGGGCGTGGGCTGACGGTGGCCGTCGGGTGGTTGGGCGTAGGGTTGCGTGGGATGACGGTGGGCGTGGGGTGCCGGTGGGCGTGGGGTGCCGGTGGGCG
>WNGS01120327.1:0-11736 GCA_020271785.1 Procambarus virginalis
ATATGAATACACTCAATACATACACACATTCACTCAGTAAAAATAAATGATTATCAGAAACGATTATTAATTTTTACTTCCGCTAAACACCATATGATAATTAACTAAGTAACTTCAGAAAATGTTCCCTAATTTGATAACTGCCAAACCGGTTCTCCTAATAGCACGCCGTATTTTGACGTATACTCGCTCTCTAAGGCCAAAAACTGACGTATTAGAGAATGGAAGCGGCTAGCGAAATTGACATATTGTCCCATTTTCTGTTTTGGGTCCTCTGGTAGGTTAGGATTAGGGCACTTTAGTACGGCAGTTTCTTGACGTTGGGGACCTTAGGAGGACGGTCTAAACTGTGGATGATTGTAACCTATCCGGCCGTTGCCCACTGGATGGGTATGGGGTCTTCCACCACCCACAGGATTGGTATGGAGGTCCACTACCGTCCACAGGATGGGTATGGGGTCCACCACCACCACAACAATTACTTAACTCCTGAATATCTGTTTTACTACCAGGTGAACAGGTGTATCAGGTGACAGAAAAGATGCACACCTATTTATGTTGTGCCCGGGGATTGAGCCTGAGTTGTGAGGCAAGTACGTAGACTACTGCGCTACAGGGAGCATATAATGCATTGTCGGATACAAAACAAAACAATGAAAGTGTTGTGGAGGTTCCTGAAGATAAGTCAACTAGAACAATACTGGACGCGGGTGTCGACGCTCTGGGTGTCGGCGCTCTGGGTGTCGGTACTCTGGGTGTCGGCGCTCTGGGTGTCGGCGCTCTGGGTGTCGGCGCTCTGGGTGTCGGTACTCTGGGTGTCGGCGCTCTGGGTGTCGGCGCTCTGGGTGTCGGTACTCTGGGTGTCGGCGCTCTGGGTGTCGGCGCTCTGGGTGTCGGCGCTCTGGGTGTCGGTACTCTGGGTGTCGGCGCTCTGGGTGTCGGCGCTCTGGGTGTCGGTACTCTGGGTGTCGGCGCTCTGGGTGTCGGTACTCTGGGTGTCGGTACTCTGGGTGTCGGTACTCTGGGTGTCGGCGCTCTGGGTGTCGGCGCCTCGGATGTAGAGCCCGTTAATTATTCGTGTCAGAGATCCATGGCGTGAGGTCGAGCCCTGGGATGCCGGGACTGTCACAAGGGATCCTCTCGTTCCTGAAAACAGAGAATCCATCAGTCGTCTGCACGTCCACGAACATCATCAACACGCACCGCTAAATATATTATTCCAAAAGGACCTCAGTCCGGCAGGGAAACCTAATTGAAAAGATGTATCAGATGAAAGGAAATGTGCCCAACTATATCTGTCCTCCCTGGAATATCTGATGATGAGTCTAGAACGAAGCCAACTGTGCTACGAGACCCTTTGTTTATATATAAACGGTTAAGTTCTCAGTAACTAAAAAGGCGTTTGTTGTGTCATTATCTAAGGTGAGATCAAATGTATAGACAAAAGTTGCAAGAGAAGTTAGCAGCGCCTCTGGCAACGTTGGTATACTTGTTATACACACATCAGAGTATGTCATGACATCACAAATACTGTTAACAAATATATTACCACTCAAAATACATAGCTTCTTCATTAGAAATGCTATTATATATCATAAGTTAAAAAGATTTAAAATTTAAAATTGCATTTGATCTTTAAAAACTTAAGTAAATGACCTTTATCACAGGAATCATGGAATCAAGGGAGCCCTCGACCTCCCCTTGGTGCCCTGGCCAGCCCTCGGCCTCCCTTGGTGCCCTGGCCAGCCCTCGGCCTCCCCTGGTGCCCTGGCCAGCCCTCAGCCTCCCTTGGTGCCCTGGCCAGCCCTCAGCCACCCTTGGTGCCCTGGCCAGCCCTCAGCCACCCTTGCAGCCCTGGCCAGCCCTCAGCCTCCCTTGGTGCCCTGGCCAGCCCTCAGCCACCCTTGCAGCCCTGGCCAGCCCTCAGCCTCCCTTGGTGCCCTGGCCAGCCCTCAGCCTCCCTTGGTGCCCTGGCCAGCCCTCAGCCACCCTTGCAGCCCTGGCCAGCCCTCAGCCTCCCTTGGTGCCCTGGCCAGCCCTCAGCCACCCTTGCAGCCCTGGCCAGCCCTCAGCCTCCCTTGGTGCCCTGGCCAGCCCTCAGCCTCCCTTGGTGCCCTGGCCAGCCCTCAGCCACCCTTGCAGCCCTGGCCAGCCCTCAGCCTCCCTTGGTGCCCTGGCCAGCCCTCAGCCACCCTTGCAGCCCTGGCCAGCCCTCAGCCTCCCTTGGTGCCCTGGCCAGCCCTCAGCCTCCCTTGGTGCCCTGGCCAGCCCTCGGCGCCCTGGCCAGCCCTCAGCCACCCTTGCAGCCCTGGCCAGCCCTCAGCCTCCCTTGGTGCCCTGGCCAGCCCTCAGCCTCCCTTGGTGCCCTGGCCAGCCCTCAGCCACCCTTGCAGCCCTGGCCAGCCCTCAGCCTCCCTTGGTGCCCTGGCCAGCCCTCAGCCTCCCTTGGTGTCCTGGCCAGCCCTCAGCCTCCCTTGCAGCCCTGGCCAGCCCTCAGCCTCCCTTGGTGCCCTGGCCAGCCCTCAGCCTCCCTTGGTGCCCTGGCCAGCCCTCGGCCACCCTTGGTGCCCTGGCCAGCCCTCAGCCACCCTTGGTGCCCTGGGGTGGGCGACCAGGTCCAGGACCCATGGGGCGGGCGACCAGGTCCAGGACCAGGACCCATGGGGCGGGCGACCAGGTCCAGGACCAGGACCCATGGGGCGGGCGACCAGGTCCAGGACCAGGACCCATGGGGTGGGCGACCAGGTCCAGGTCCAGGTCCAGGACCCATGGGGCGGGTGACCAGGTCCAGGTCCAGGTCCCATGGGGCGGGTGACCCCATTCACTCCCGGCAAAGTCACTCGTGCGCTCCACCTGAGTCATCCTTAGGTCTCCTATACTTATGCTTAAACTCTAAGCACCCATACACGGGTTGCAAATCCACGCTTGCAAACATACACTTTCAACACTCATCTTACCAGTACTAAGAATACTGTGCGAGCGGGGCACACACACCTGGGCAGGTGTACCACAGGTGGTGCACCTGCCCGGGTGCTCACCCTAACCTAACCAACCACCTCTTAACCTCACTAAGACTACGACCGCGTGTGGGGCACCACTCACCGTGCAGGGACGGATCGCCCCGCACTCACTTGGGCAGGTGGTCGCGCATGGTCGTAGTCCTAATTTACCCTACTAATGGTAGCACCATACTAGTGGTTTCAATAGTAACAACAGTGTGTTCTGTCTACTAGTGGGCTTCATATATGATTGTTACAACAGTGCAAGAACTTGCAAAGGAAACGAACGTGTCATTTTATAAATATTGAGAAAACTACAATAAATGTATTAATTACTCACAGTCCCCGAGGCAGACGGAAGGCGAGGGGCTGGACGTAGCCCAACATGTCGCCAGTCTCACACAGGACGCGCGCCCATGACATCATCCGGATAGAGTTCAGTTGTGCTGCAAGATTATCACATTATATATATGATGCAGTTACTAAGGTAAAGATACCTTAACTCAGCGCTACAATGCAACTATTAACCCAGCCATTACAGCTGGAGTTCTATCCCCCATTGTCTTCATATATCTAATGGGTTTCGACTTATCCAATACATTGCTTGTGCTGTATGTTCCTGTGTGGATAAAACCACCCCTGTTTTATCCACACGTGAACACACAGTTGAATATACAGGTTATTGAATATACCGTTCCAATATTTTATACACAAACAGTGCAGGTCAAAGTGTTCCAACATTAAAATAGCCAAGCATCAATTTGCCTGCCTGTAACTAGCACTGGTCCCTGTGACACTTGTCACTTAACATCCTGTTTTGAACATCTAAAACGGGTATTTATGTATGTGAAAATATGTATAATATTTAAACATATAATCATCTGGGCTGTCAGCGGAGGGAATATTGAAACAGACCTTCAGTGAAGGACGTCGGCATCCCTCCTAAGTCATAGAAGAACCTGTCTGACCGCTTCAGCCTGGTGAACTGCTCTCCAACGATGCACCTGAGTGGCGGGAAACATGAGATTAGTCATCAGTTTTATGCCTGAAATATATACGATTGAAAAGCCATTATCTTGAGTGGAGGAGCTGGGAAACATATGATTGGTCAAACGTTTTGTTGTGTGGCGGGAAAACATGATTTGTCAATAAAGGTCAAGGGAATGGAATTATCAGGGGAAAGCGCCAAGCCATTATAACTATATAGCACTGGGAAGGGATCAGGATAAGGATTTGGGATGGGACAGGGGAAGGAATGGTGCCCTACCACTTGGACGGTCGGGGATTGAATGCCGACCTGCATGAAGCAAGACCGTCGCTCTACCGTCCAGCCCCAGTGGTTGGACCGCAATATAGGCCAAGATTACCTCCAGTGCTATCTCGGTATCTTCCCTATATTGGTTTCCAAGTGTCGGAGATAGGAAGCTTTAAGTTAGGCTTATCAAGGTCCCTTAAGGTCAATGACTTTCTCAGCATGCAACCACAACAGATGCCTTACTCCTCGGTTAACAAAGGCATTAGGAGTAAGGAAAACAGCCCAAATGTTTGGTCTTACCTTGGATTTGAACCCAAGACCATTCGGTTATGAGCAGGCTTATCCCACTACTGCACAACAGGAATTCTAGATTTCTTTATTCCTTTCACTCCCACTGTGTTAAGCATTGTCATCCTCCTTTCCTCTCTACCACCTTCGTTGTGGTTTTTTTTTATTCTTTTTTCTTATTTTTCATATTCCTTTCTTCTTGAATTTTCTTCTTGGATATTCTTGAATAAATACAATGATAACATTATTATTATTGTCTCACCTGAAGGTGGGTCCGAGGAAGGCCCCCGGGACGCGCCTCTCAGAGATCCCGGCTATGAACGGGTCGATGTCGTCGACGGAGGCGTAGAGCTGCTGGAGCACGCGCACAACCTGTACGGGGAGCGACGGTCTTAGTGGGTGAGGCAGGTGCTGGCGACCAACATGGACACCAGGGTGTACCAGGACACCAGGAGTGTACCAGGACACCAGGGTGTACCAGGACACCAGGGTGTACCAGGACACCAGGAGTGTACCAGGACACCAGGGTGTACCAGGACACCAGGGTGTACCAGGACACCAGGAGTGTACCAGGACACCAGGGTGTACCAGGACGCCAGGAGTGTACCAGGACACCAGGAGTGTACCAGGACACCAGGAGTGTACCAGGACACCAGGGTGTACCAGGACGCCAGGGTGTACTAGGACACCAGGGTGTACCAGGACGCCAGGGTGTACCAGGACACCAGGAGTGTACCAGGACACCAGGAGTGTACCAGGACACCAGGGTGTACCAGGACGCCAGGGTGTACCAGGACACCAGGGTGTACCAGGACACCAGGGTGTACCAGGACACCAGGAGTGTACCAGGACACCAGGGTGTACTAGGACACCAGGAGTGTACCAGGACACCAGGGTGTACTAGGACACCAGGAGTGTACCAGGACACCAGGAGTGTACCAGGACACCAGGGTGTACCAGGACGCCAGGGTGTACCAGGACACCAGGGTGTACCAGGACACCAGGGTGTACCAGGACACCAGGAGTGTACCAGGACACCAGGAGTGTACCAGGACACCAGGGTGTACTAGGACACCAGGAGTGTACCAGGACACCAGGAGTGTACCAGGACACCAGGGTGTACCAGGACGCCAGGGTGTACCAGGACACCAGGGTGTACCAGGACACCAGGGTGTACCAGGACACCAGGGTGTACTAGGACACCAGGAGTGTACCAGGACACCAGGGTGTACTAGGACACCAGGAGTGTACCAGGACACCAGGGTGTACCAGGACGCCAGGGTGTACCAGGACGCCAGGGTGTACCAGGACACCAGGGTGTACCAGGACACCAGGGTGTACCAGGACACCAGGGTGTACCAGGACACCAGGGTGTACCAGGACACCAGGGTGTACCAGGACACCAGGGTGTACCAAGACATGCAGGGTGTACCAGGACGCAGGGGTAAGGTCCCCCGCGACACTCCAAGTGCGGTGTTTGGTACACAGACAAGTATTCACAATAGTGTCAACAGTCGAGGTGGGTATAAGGCAGAGGACAGTTAACATGGCCACAGCTGCTGAAGGGTCTCACTGTACCAGACGCTCGCCGCCTACCAGACAACGGTGACTTACGCACTCACTGAGGACCGTTACTCTCTTGTTTAATACAGCAACTTTTACCTCACTGCCTAAGAACACCTGACTATATGCCCGAAACGCATTGCGTAATAGTGGCTTTAGGCATTGTATGTAATAGCTCTATCTATAAGCCGATCAAATTATGTAAAATCACTTGTATGTATGTACCTTACCTGAATAAACATATTTATATATTTACTTATATGACAGTTTTATATTGTTAGATGCAATGGTAGAAGATAATGAGGTCCTGCATCAACACTATTTTCTGCTGTGTTTTTACCTTTTGTTTGTAATTGGCCTTTATTGATATATTATTATATATTATATATCTCAATAAAAGGTGAATAGCACGTCACCTGTGTTAAAGTCCTCGTTAACGAGGTGATTCTGTCATACATGAACCATCGTTAGTAATAATCAGTGGATTGTTTGAATTAATTATGTCAGTGATTGGACTGCAGTATTACAGTGATCATATTCAACTTGTTTATGTCAGAATGTTAGAGTTAGAGTGAAGTTAACCTGTAGTTTGGTTCATGGTGTTTTCCCTTTCACCAGTACAGTAACTCTAATGAACAAATCCAGAAGGGTTCGAACCTACGTCCGAGAAGATTCCAGACGCGCCTTAATCGACTGAGCTACAACATGGTAAAAGAATTGCAACCGGGAGTTCAGCTTTACTTACCCACAGATCCTGCAGTCTCTCCGAGACACAAACCAGGCTTTTACACAATTCCCCCCCTGCACCCGACCTCTGTCAATAAGCTATTCTACCTCTTCGTCCTTACTTCAAACAGTAACTCTATAGTAACTCTAGTTTGGGGTGAGGCCGAGTGAAGAGAGACTCGGGGCGACACCGCAGGTACGACCGTTATAGCTCAATTAGACGTTGTTGTTGTTTCAGATTTAACTACTCAGAACGAAGTGTCAATGTAGCACGGGCTATGGTGAGCCCCGTAAACTCTCAATTAGACTTAACTCTTACTCTAAACACATGGAGATGCTGGTGCCCCTCACTGTGTCTCGTCTACCAACAAACCTTACCTCCGGCCGGATAACGTCGAGCAGGTCCTCGAAGGTCCTGGCCCTTGGAAGTCCGCAAGCTTCTCTCAGTTCATTATAGGGAGCGATGCCGTGGTCGCGGCCCCGCTGGGTGTTGAGGGCCACCAGGTCCAGCCCTTGGGGCATCGCTTCAGTCTGAAACATCAGCATCAGATATTAATGTGTGTTCAGCCTTGACGTATTGTAGCAACGTATTCCTCTTGTATACTGTGTGTACACCTCCCATCAACCTCACTCCTCCATACACAACAACTATATTTCTATATTACATACGATGTTCATTATACAAAAATTATCTTCCTGCATTAAATACACTCGTAAATTGAAGCATAAAACTCTGGCTGTATTCCTTTTATACGTATATAAAGGCGTGGGTGACCTGGAAATTAACTGATATAAGACAAGACTGAGAGTATGAAGCGAGGGACAACTTGCCTGGAACAGTCTGTTGGTGAGAGAGGAAGAGACAGAGTTGTCCAGCTCCTGGGTGGGTTGTGTGGCCAGGCCGCGGAGGAGGCCGTCCAGCCTGCCGGGGCCGTAGACGCCGCGCGGGTTGTTGAAGTTGTCGTGGAGCAGCACCGAGCCCTCTGACATGCCCTTCTTCCCCACCAGCCTGCACGACAACACTATGTGAACATTGTGTACCTTCAGGTTACTGTGGACACCAGTGAACGCCATCTGGTTCTTACTTCAAACAATTTAAAACTCAATTCGCGTTCAAATGAACAAATCCACAAGGCCCATGACGAGGATTAATTCGCGTTCATCACTCTTGAATGAAGAAATCTAGGGACTCAACCCGCCCTTTTTCACCGATTTGTGGGGGGGGGGGGGGGTCATTATTTGGCCTTACCCCGTCTCAATTAGACCAATAGGACCGACACCGACCAGTTTATGTCCGTCCCATACCCTAGACCACTCGCCCTGCAAAATTAAGTGAGGCTAGGCCGAAGCTTCTGGCCTCCAACTTTGGACAAACATATGTAGACAAATTAAGTAATTATGCACAGCCTCCTGTTAATTTTTCATATGGCTTTTCTTATTTGCAACACCTCATACTTGCATATGCAAGATGCTAAATGTTCAGTCTGAAACTTTATTAATGCCTTTAATTAATGTCTAGCAGGCAAGTTCATGGTACAGCCATGTACCCCCTTTTTTTATCTCTATTTTTATTTGTTCTCAACACATTTTGTTCTTTATACTCAATTAGTATTAAGCTTTAGTCATTTATGTTTTTCATGCCCGAAACGCTTTGCGTAATAGAAGCTTTAGGCATTGTATGTACTAGCTCTATCTATAAATCAATCATTCTTTGTAAAATCTCTTGAATGTACTGTATGTACCTTACCTAAATAAACATTTATTTATTATTTATTTATTTATAGTTACATATGCAAATTAACATAGGCGATTTCAATTTCAGTTACGACTATCATAGTAGTAGGCATCCCTCAGTCTCGGGAGACTATGGAGTCGCGGTCTGGTTGTCAATCCTGGTGCAGCGTCTGGTGTGACTGATGAGGCCAATCCGAGAGTGGCAGTCCATCCCACACCGAGCACAAACGAAGTCCGATTCTGGTCTGTCTTCCTGGCTACCGGCTTTCCTTCTCTGTCTCTTTGCCTCCGATTCCTTGGCAAGTGACTCCTCGAACTTGGAGAGACCTCTTTGAACAGACTGCCTCCAGGCTGAACGGTCTGCAGCCAGTGTCTCCCATATAGCAAGATCGACGTCCATGGCTTTCAGGTCCCTCTTACATACGTCTTTGTACCGTAGCTGGGGCTTGCCTGTTGGACGCTTTCCCTGCATCAACTCTCCGTACAGGAGATCCTTGGGGATCCTGCCGTCGCCCATTCGCACTATCATAGTCCATAACAAATACCCATACAAGAGAAAATCTGCTATTAATTACCTACACCAGAGAAAATTTCCTATTGATTACTCATACAGAATAAAATCTGAAGTTGTTACTGTTATGAAAAGTAATCATTATTCCTTGTTACAAGGAAAACAATCTCGGGGGGGGGGGGGGGGGAACTTGGATTAAGAAAAGTTTAGTATTGGTGTCTGCCATTTGAAGAATTACTGCCACTGGGTACTGGTCACTTACTGAAGCATGCCCTGGGTACTGGTCATTACTGAAGCATGCCCTGGGTACTGGTCACTTACTGAAGCATGCCCTGGGTACTGGTCACTTACTGAAGCATGCCCTGGGTACTGGTCACTTACTGAAGCATGCCCTGGGTACTGGTCACTCACTGAAGCATGCCCTGGGTACTGGTCATTACTGAAGCATGCCCTGGGTACTGGTCACTCACTGAAGCATGCCCTGGGTACTGGTCACTTACTGAAGCATGCTCTCGGTACTGGTCACTCACTGAAGCATGCCCTGGGTACTGGTCACTTACTGAAGCATGCCCTGGGTACTGATCACTTACTGAAGCATGCCCTGGGTACTGGTCACTTACTGAAGCATGCCCTGGGTACTGGTCACTTACTGAAGCATGCCCTGGGTACTGGTCACTTACTGAAGCATGCCCTGGGTACTGGTCACTTACTGAAGCATGCCCTAGGTACCGGTCACTTACTGAAGCATGCCCTGGTACTGGTCACTTACTGAAGCATGCCCTAGGTACGGTCACTTACTGAAGCATGCCCTGGGTACTGGTCACTTACTGAAGCATGCCCTAGGTACCGGTCACTCACTGAAGCATGCCCTGGGTACTGGTCACTTACTGAAGCATGCCCTAGGTACGGTCACTTACTGAAGCATGCCCTGGGTACTGGTCACTTACTGAAGCATGCCCTGGGTACTGATCACTTACTGAAGTATGTCCTGGGTACTGGTCACTTACTGAAGCATGCCCTGGGTACTGGTCACTTACTGAAGCATGCCCTGGGTACTGGTCACTTACTGAAGCATGCCCTGGGTACTGGTCACTTACTGAAGCATGCCCTGGGTACTGGTCACTTACTGAAGCATGCCCTGGGTACTGGTCACTTACTGAAGCATGCCCTGGGTACTGGTCACTTACTGAAGCATGCCCTGGGTACTGATCACTTACTGAAGCATGCCCTGGGTACTGGTCACTTACTGAAGCATGCCCTGGGTACTGGTCACTTACTGAAGCATGCTCTGGGTACTGGTCACTTATTGAAGCATGCTCTGGGTACTGGTCACTTACTGAAGCATGCCCTAGGTACCGGTCACTTACTGAAGCATGCCCTGGGTACTGGTCACTTACTGAAGCATGCCCTAGGTACCGGTCACTTACTGAAGCATGCCCTGGGTACTGGTCACTTACTGAAGCATGCCCTAGGTACCGGTCACTCACTGAAGCATGCCCTGGGTACTGGTCACTTACTGAAGCATGCCCTAGGTACCGGTCACTTACTGAAGCATGCCCTGGGTACTGGTCACTTACTGAAGCATGCCCTGGGTACCGGTCACTTACTGAAGCATGCCCTGGGTACCGGTCACTTACTGAAGCATGCCCTGGGTATTGGTCATTTACTGAAGCATGCCCTGGTACCGGTCACTTACTGAAGCATGCCCTGGGTATTGGACACTTACTGAAGCATGCCCTGGGTATTGGACACTTACTGAAGCATGCCCTGGGTACTGGTCACTTACTGAAGCATGCCCTGGGTACTGATCACTTACTGAAGCATGCCCTGAGTACTGGTCACTTACTGAAGCATGCCCTGGGTACTGGTCACTTACTGAAGCATGCCCTGGGTATTGGTCACTTACTGAAGCATGCCCTGGGTATTGGTCACTTACTGAAGCATGCCCTGGGTACTGGTCACTTACTGAAGCATGCCCTGGGTACTGATCACTTACTGAAGCATGCCCTCGATACTGGTCACTTACTGAAGCATGCCCTGGGTATTGGTCACTTACTGAAGCATGCCCTGGGTACTGATCACTTACTGAAGCATGCCCTGGGTACTGATCACTTACTGAAGCATGCCCTGGGTACTGATCACTTACTGAAGCATGCCCTGGGTACTGGTCACTTACTGAAGCATGCCCTGGGTACTGGTCACGTACTGAAGCATGCCCTGGGTACTGGTCACTTACTGAAGCATGCCCTGGGTACTGGTCACTTACTGAAGCATGCCCTGGTATACTGGCCACTTACTGAAGCATGCCCTGGGTACTGGTCACTTACTGAAGCATGCCCTGGGGTACTGATCACTTACTGAAGCATGCCCTGGGTACTGGTCACTTACTGAAGCATGCCCTGGGTACTGGTCACTTACTGAAGCATGCCCTGGGTACTGGTCACTTACTGAAGCATGCCCTGGGTACTGATCACTTACTGAAGCATGCCCTGGGTACTGGTCACTTATTGAAGCATGCCCTGGGTACTGGTCACTTACTGAAGCATGCCCTGGGTACTGATCACTTACTGAAGCATGCCTGGGTAACTGGTCACTTACTGAAGCATGCCCTGGGTACTGGTCACTTACTGAAGCATGCCCTGGGTACTGATCACTTACTG
>WNGS01120330.1:0-7500 GCA_020271785.1 Procambarus virginalis
ATAATATCATATACGTGAAGTGATTGCCAGTGATATCTCTTTAAGAGAAAGTATAGATATAAAGAAAAGTTCAGTGATCAAGGAGTGCATTCACAGTAAATATTATGAAGAATAGAGTAATTTGGTACGGTGAAAAGCCACTGTGATGCATTGTGAATAAGATATTGATCGTCAGGCCAGTGAAATCATAAGTATGCCATGTGAATGTTGAATACAGTGTTTTGCGGAAAAGTTAAATAAACGGGGATCGTGATAGAATTAGAAAACAAGTACTAGTCTGTTCTCACGATCGCGAGGGTCCCGGTCAGCTGACATCTGACAGGTGGCGCTGCCGGTGTTGCCATATCGGTGCGCTCCAGAATATTATGCTATGAATGGAGCAATTGTCATATATTATTCCTGATACATTGATGCATATATATTTCTCGTTGTCTTTTAAGTAAAATACCAAAACTCTTTGGTGTTTGATATCATCCCCTCCATTTATCTTGTGACCGTGTAATGAAGTAAAGCAGAGTGACCTGCCTGATACCATATTACTGGAATTTGCTCTTGCCACAATTACACCTGACCACTGCAGTGTTACTGGACACCTGAAAACCAGTTGGCGACCTTAAAGGCTGTGTAAGAGTTCGGTGTCGGGGCGGGCCACAGATTGAGGGAACGATCTGTGCCCCCACTCATCTTGCAATTTAAAGGCCGGTTGTGAGACAGACTGGGGTACTCTCCGAGGCGAGCAGTGGAGCCTAGAGGATCGAGGGAAGACCCGCCGAACGACGGTGAGTAAGGGTTATTGTCGGAGCAACCACCTGGAAAGGAGATCCAGTCTACCTTTGCTTTAACCCTTCTCTAACGAGAACCGTGAAACCCCGACATTGGCGACCTTGCCAGGATCACGAGCAAGATCAAGGTTGTGATTGTGGTATTAGATATCAGGCCTAAGTTTTCACTCGCAGTCACAAGTTGGAGGACAGGATGACAGCGGTCATGAATTTTAGAAGTTCGGAGAGAGGCCTTGCTAGAGCCCAGAAGTACATTGATACAGGGGATGATGAAATCTTGCAAGAGTGTACCCAAGAACAACTTTGGTTGATCGCTAAAATGTATGGTGTTAGGTTGAAGTCAGATAGGGCGTCTGGTAAACGAAAGGAAATCAGGGCAATAACACAAATAGACAGAGTAAGCATGTTCTGCAAAACTCAGGACGAGAAGATTCTAGACACGTGCACTGTGAGGCAGATAAGGATGTTGGAAGACCATTTCGGCCTAAAGGGTAGGCATGGTAAGGTAGAGGATAGACGCGACGCACTGCGGACTTGGTTAAGGAAACAAGAAGCAGAAAGAGAAGCACAGGCACAGCTGAAGCGCGAGGAAGCAGAGCGAGAAGCACAGCTGCGCAGAGAAGAGAGAGAAGCACAGCTGAGGCGCGAGGAAGCAGAGAGAGAAGCACAGCTGAGGCGCGAGGAAGCAGAGAGAGAAGCACAGCTGAAGCGCGAGGAAGCAGAAAGAGAGGCACAGCTGCGCAGAGAAGAACGAGAAGCTCAGCTGAAGCGCGAAGAAGCACAGCTGCGTAGAGAAGAATCCGATAGGTTGGAAGAAATTTCAGTGGAAACCGATGATGCGCCAAGTGACGAAGGAATTAATGTAAACTCAAGTAGCAGCAGGGAAAGCAGCCTTGAGAGGCGCGAGGTGAAACCAAAATTGGAACCAGGAGACAATGAGGTGCAGCTGCAACGTGAAGAGAGGCAGGCTCGGCTTGAGCAAGAGAAAGCCAAAGCCGAGCAGGAGCGAGCTAAAGCTGAGCAAGAGAAAGCTAAAGCCGAACAAGAAAAGGCTAAAGCTGAACAGGAAAAATTTAAAGTTGAACAAGAGAGAGCCAAGGCCGAACAAGAAACGGCCAAGGCTGAACTGGCTAGGATAAAGATGGAGGCCGCTAAAGCAGAACAAGAGAGAATTAAGACGGCACGAAGGGAGAACAGGTTGAAGAATTTTAATAAATGGGCGGATAAACGTAAGTACCCTAAAACTCAGAAGAGAAGGTCGGACGGATGGAGGACGGGACCGAGTTCTCCCAGGTCCTACCCCTCGAATGGAGACAGCAGAGGACAGAAGAGTGCTGTGGAACCGCCGAAGAAGTCACCGAGGGAGAGCTCAAGAGATCTTGTTATCGTTACAGCCGGAGATGCTGAGCATGAGTCTTTGGAAGGCGCAAGAGAAGTCCGCGGAAGGAGAAGGATCCGCTGTTTCAACTGCGGGTTAATAGAACACATGGCGCGCGAATGCAGACGTCCTAAGCAGCGGGGTTACGTTGCTTTTGTACGGGTAGAGGACCAGTTAGCCGAAGGAGTGCGGGATGGACCCGTACGTAGGAAGAAGGAGGCTAACCCATTCGTGCGTGAGGGAACTGTAAGGGTGGGGGACGCAGACCCTATCCCGGTAATGATGCTGAGAGATACTGGGGCGGAATTTACCCTGGTGAGCAGAACCCTTTTCCCTGAGTGTCACGAGAATACCTGTGTAGGTGAGGCAAGTGTGACCACTGTGGGAGGCCCAGTGCAGATGCCCCTACACCGGGTAACCCTGAGTTCGGTTTATGGATGCCAAACCCTAGTAGTGGGGGTCTGTGCGACGATGCCCACGAGGGAGGCACAGGTCATTTTGGGAAATGACGCATGTGGAGGACGTGTCCTACCGAACCTTGTGAAGGACGAGGAGTGCTTGGAGCACTTCGAGAAGAAAGGCGAAGTGTTCGACGCCTATGGGGACGAGAAAGGAATCGCCATGAAGGCGTTCCCTGTCTGTGCTGTAACGCCGAGGCAGTGCGACGGACGAGGAGAGTGTGGATCTGATAAGGCCGACGAGGAGACGTCCGACGGCCTGGAAAATGATCACCTCGTCATGGAACCCGGAGAGCGAGTGGAGGGCGAAGGCAGCCCAGATGGTGAGGTACAGGTGACCCTCACCGGTTCTCCAGGGATGGACCGCACTCGTCTCGAGGAGGTGCAGCAGGCAGAAACCCCCAAGTTGATTTGTAAGGTCAAAGGAGGACGTATTGGTCCCGAGAAAGCTACTCACTTTACCAGGCAAGAAGGCATGTTAATAAGACAGTGTAAACCTGTAAGGATGGAGGTCGGAAAAGCCTCTCCAGGTACGAGAGGCCAAGTAGCGTTGCCAGCCAGGTGCAGAGCGGCAGTGTTGGGTCCGTCACACACTATTGACTCTGCGGGTCGCCTAGGGGTGACCACGATGCGACGTTCAACGTCGAGAGAAGTGGCTGGGCAACTACATCTTTTCTCTTGGGTGAGGAGGCCCAGGGAAAATCAGGCTGACAGTGGAAATATATTCCGGTCTGAGTGTGTCAGACGAACAGTGATAAATTGGGGAGTGATGCAGATTCGGTCGTCGCCCTACCGATCGCAGTCGAAGGGGGCGGTCGGAAGATTCCACTCCACCTCAGAGACAGCTCTGAGGATGTTCTGCACAGAGCAGGAAGACGAGTGGGAAGAGACAGCGGGCCCTGTTTTGTTGGCCATTTGCAAAGCAGTGGCAGAACCGTTGAACTTCTCACAGTTCCAGCTGGTGAACGGACGTGAGGTGTGGAGCCCTCGGTCTGTAGTAGGTAAGCAGTGGACGCCAAGGATGACCTTAAAGACGGACTGCAGACACATGAGGAGTGTCACACATTGGCGGCTGCAATACTGGCTGGAAGCCAAGATTTTTAGTGGCAAGGACAACGTAGTCGCAGATGCGTTGTCCCACATGCACTAACCAGACATGACTCTTATTTTAAGGGGAGGGGTATGTGACGGTGTTCCCCCCTTCTAATTCTCCCACGCCTGCTGTAAGAGTCATGTCCACTATTCCCGAGCGTTCTCTACATTGCAGGCATCAATTGAACATGTGTGGGAGAGAACAGTATTCTCGAAGAGCCGAGAAATTTGTGAAATAAGAACATTTTGGCCTGTGGGATAGGCCCTTTAGGGAGCCAATATGGCGCTGGTGAGTCTGTTCTCCCGCCAAAACTGTGTGACGTCAGTGTCGCCAGATTGGTCACCGTCAGCGACGTGGCACTGGGAGCCAATGAAAACCAACTTTGGGAAAAGTGACGTCACATAGGCATGGGGGGTCCGGCCGTGTTGGCGCCGTGGCGATATCAGTCTTTCACGACACGTCCGAGAGGTAGGACGCGCGATCGGTCGTCCTGCCAGAGTGACGGATTTACCGAACTCCGGTGGATGTAAGCGTCTCCAGTTGTTAGCGCGCACTCTGTGAGGTCTTCCTGCAACCCAGATGTGGATCAGCTAAGGAATTGACAGAATATTGAGCAACAAGTGCTCAGGGACAGGTGCGTTGCAAGAAGTGGGCCGGGCATCGACGTGTGACGTCCTTGGAAGTTCACCAGTATAAGAGACAGCTTAGTGGCCGGGCCACTCCACCGTGAGTGAACCGGGTTGACAGCCTTGTCAACCAGGTTGAACGTGTGATCGACGATCCTGTCAAGTTTGACAGTAACCCCACCTTCGTGGAACCCTACGAGTCAACAGTTGGATGCAAGCACGTCGAGAAGTCTTCCCAAATACCTAGCGATATATCTAGACGACGAGGGAATTGACAGTGAAGTGAGCTTCAAGTGCTCTGAAGTCGGGTGTTTGTGCGTGTGGAGCTTAAGCAGTATCGTCTGGGACGGCTGATAACTTCACAGTGACTTCGTAGTGGTGAGAGGCAGTTCCTCTGGGAGTACAGTGACAAGGACTATTTGGGAAACGTGCGACGACCGCCGAGACGTAGGCTGGCTGCCGTAGTTGGGAGGAAAGTTGACGGCCAAGAGACCGACTTCAACCCGGCGACGTACTGTAGGGGAAGCACGGACCTGCTGTGTACAGAAGCGGCGAGACGCGACATCCTAAGGCGTGGGCTTGTGTTTCTGGATGGTGAACGAGGCGAGAGCCTGGACCAGGAGCTACAACCCAACTGTCATCCTAGGATAGGTGAAGTAGGTGTTTACAGTTACCCTCCCATTTCCCCTTTAGTTAGCTATATATTTTCTTGTCAGGATATTTTATATGTCGTGAGCAAGTCTCACCTGAGTTTAAGTCACAGAGAGCACAGTATGTGGTGAGGCTGCCCAGAGCGCTCACAGTATCAGTTTACATATATATCTATGTGTGGGTGTGTGCAAGCACCAGGATTCATCAAAGAATTTACTGTGACTATTATTAATTTCCTGTGATTATTATTATATATATTGGTAGTAAACCAGATATTGGTGTTAGGCTATGAGCCTAGAATTTATTGATATAAATGCCCGTGTATTGATCTCCATGATTTATTGATATAAATGCCTGTGTGTTGACCTCTATGATCTATTGATATAAATGCCTGTGTGTTGATCTCTATGATCTATTGATATAAATGCCTGTGTATTGATCTTCATGATTTATATATATATATATGCCTGTAATTTGATTACTGATTTATCTATGACAAGCCTGTGTACTGAATAATATCATATACGTGAAGTGATTGCCAGTGATATCTCTTTAAGAGAAAGTATAGATATAAAGAAAAGTTCAGTGATCAAGTGAGTGCATTCACAGTAAATATTATTAAGAATAGAGTAATCTTTTGGTATGGTGAAAAGCCACTGTGAGTGCATTGTGAATAAGATATTGATCGTCAGGCCAGTGAAATCATAAGTATGCCATGTGAATGTTGAATACAGTGTTTTGCGGAAAAGTTAAATAAACGGGGATCGTGATAGAATTAGAAAACAAGTACTAGTCTGTTAACACGATCGCGAGGGTCCCGGTCAGCTGACATCTGACAGGTGGCGCTGCCGGTGTTGCCATATCGGTGCGCTCCAGAATATTATGCTATGAATGGAGCAATTGTCATATATTATTCCTGATACATTGATGCATATATATTTCTCGTTGTCTTTTAAGTAAAATACCAAAACTTTTTGGTGTTTGATATCATCCCCTCCATTTATCTTGTGACCGTGTAATGAAGTAAAGCAGAGTGACCTGCCTGATACCATATTACTGGAATTTGCTCTTGCCACAATTACACCTGACCACTGCAGTGTTACTGGACACCTGAAAACCAGTTGGCGACCTTAAAGGCTGTGTAAGAGTTCGGTGTCGGGGCGGGCCACAGATTGAGGGAACGATCTGTGCCCCCACTCATCTTGCAATTTAAAGGCCGGTTGTGAGACAGACTGGGGTACTCTCCGAGGCGAGCAGTGGAGCCTAGAGGATCGAGGGAAGACCCGACGAACGACGGTGAGTAAGGGTTATTGTCGGAGCAACCACCTGGAAAGGAGATCCAGTCTACCTTTGCTTTAACCCTTCTCTAACGAGAACCGTGAAACCCCGACAATATATATATATATATATATATATATATATATATATATATATATATATATATATATATATATATATAACTGAAAACTCACACCCCAGAAGTGACTCGAACCCATACTCCCAGGAGCAACGCAACTGGTATGTACAGGGATGCCTTAAACCACTTGACCATCACGACCGGACATAAGGAAGTGATAGCCGAGGCTATATGAACCACTTCCCCGCCGGCACCTGGATGGTATCTTGGGCATAGCATTTTATCAAATCACCTCATTTTTTGGGGCAACACGTGAGGAACACAAATGCAAACAAGCCTGAATGGTCCCCAGGACTAGATACAACTGAAAACTCACACCCCAGAAGTGACTCGAACCCATACTCCCAGGAGCAACGCAACTGGTATGTACAGGGATGCCTTAAACCACTTGACCATCACGACCGGACATAAGGAAGTGATAGCCGAGGCTATATGAACCACTTCCCCGCCGGCACCTGGATGGTTATCTTGGGCATAGCATTTTATCAAATCACCTCATTTTTTGGGGCAACACGTGAGGAACACAAATGCAAACAAGCCTGAATGGTCCCCAGGACTAGATACAACTGAAAACTCACACCCCAGAAGTGACTCGAACCCATACTCCCAGGAGCAACGCAACTGGTATGTACAGGGATGCCTTAAACCACTTGACCATCACGACCGGACATAAGGAAGTGATAGCCGAGGCTATATGAACCACTTCCCCGCCGGCACCTGGATGGTTATCTTGGGCATAGCATTTTATCAAATCACCTCATTTTTTGGGGCAACACGTGAGGAACACAAATGCAAACAAGCCTGAATGGTCCCCAGGACTAGATACAACTGAAAACTCACACCCCAGAAGTGACTCGAACCCATACTCCCAGGAGCAACGCAACTGGTATGTACAGGGATGCCTTAAACCACTTGACCATCACGACCGGACATAAGGAAGTGATAGCCGAGGCTATATGAACCACTTCCCCGCCGGCACCTGGATGGTTATCTTGGGCATAGCATTTTATCAAATCACCTCATTTTTTGGGGCAACACGTGAGGAACACAAATGCAAACAAGCCTGAATGGTCCCCAGGACTAGATACAACTGAA
>WNGS01120345.1:0-15160 GCA_020271785.1 Procambarus virginalis
ACCTTTCTAGAATTTGCCAATTCCAAACGGAGATATTTTTTGAAATGGCTGGAAGCACACATGTCTCTACCTTGCAGAACCGTCAACCTCATGCTAGGTGAAGAATTCTTGAGGCGTGTACCTCCTCCATACGTTTATATTTAGCAGATAAAGAAGAGACCGAATACGTAAAATGTGCGAAGTCGGCCGACACCTACAGCCTCATTCACCGGCTGACACCAGAACCACCTTCCAGTAAGAAGTCTTGGTACAGTTACGAAAAAAGTGAGTACAGATCAAGGTAGCTCACAATTGTACTGTAAGTATTGTAGACTCTATGGACATATCATAGATAAATGTGGTAAGTCTCAATACAAAGGTAATACTGAATCCACTAAACCCAAACAGACTCTCCTAAGTCCAGTAAGCCTGTGATGAATGTGGTGTTCATGTTAATGATCTTTCTCTCTTCAGTAAACCCTGTACCTGGAACTGTCTCTACCAACGGTTCAGATTCGGAGGGACGTTTCAAATTGAAGATCTTGAGGGACACAGCGGCTCTTCAATCAATAATATTGAAATCAGCTGTGCCCAATATCACCTACACCGGGGAAACCGTCTTCATCACTGACCTCACTGCTACCACTCCTTATCCACTCACCAGAGTCCACCTGGATGGTCCCTTCGTGACCGTGAAGTCCAAGTCGCATCAGGGGAAAAGCCTTTCCCATGCCTGGAGTTGCAACTTCTCCTGGACAACGACTTGGCAGAAGACCTGCAACTGACCAACCTGATCGTCATGGACAAACCCCAGGTGTGTACCTCTGTAATGGATAATCCCATCTTTGAGTATGTTCCAGCAAGGTTCAAGAGAGTGATGAAGTTTCTCTTCCGGTTTTGGTGACCACCCGTGCACAAGCTACACGACCACAACCAGCTGACTCTACTACTACCGCTGTCCCTCACGACCCTCTGAAACTACCCCCGAATCTTACCACGTTGGAGTTCCGTAAGTTACAGAGGGAACATCTTACCTTGACACCATTACTCTTCCAGGCTGAGACCCTGGTTCCCTGGGTTCTTCCTAGAGAACGAGCTGCTCTACCGCAGATACAGACCCAGTAAACTGAAGGAGGAGGACGATTGGGCCAACGTCGAACAACTAGTGATTCCCACTAGCCTGCGGCCCACTATTCTACACCTGGCCCACGGAGCACTCTCACACTACGGTTTTAACAAAACCTACCACGGAATTCGACAAGACTACTACTGGCCAGGTATGGTTAACAACGTCAAACAGTACGTCAAACAGTGTCACGATGTCAGATGGCAGGTAAACCGAACATCTCTATCCCCAGAGCACCACTGACACCCATCCAGGTGCCTGCAGAACCTTTCCACAGACTTATTATAGACTGTGTTGGTCCTTTACCTCGGCCCAGTTCAGGCAACGCCTATATACTAACCATCCTGTGTCCTACCACCAGATTCCCCATAGCAGTTCCAGTAAAGAACATTACGGCTGTTACTGTGGTGAAACACTTACTGAAGATCTTCACCCAGTATGGATTTCCAAGGGAGGTTCAGAGTGACTGTGGCACCAACTTCACCAGTGATCTCTTCAAGCGGACACTGGAAGAGTTCAACATCACACAGGTACTGTCCAGCCCCTATCATCCTGCTTCACAGGGTTCTCTTGAGCGTAGTCATCAGACTATTAAAGCACTCCTAAAGAAGTTTTGCAATGAGACCTCTAAAGATTGGGATAAACAACTTGACCTCATTATGTGTATTTTCAGAAGTCTTCCCAATGAGTCTCTAGGAGTATCTCCTTATGAGATGCTCTACGGACGTAAGTGCTGTACTCCTCTCAAAGCTTTCAAGGACTCTCTACGTGATGCCACCTTCAGTGAGCATCAGAATGTGCCCCAGTTTCTTCAAAACCTACAACACATTCTAGAGAGGGTGCATACCTTTGCTAAGGACAATCTATTGAAAGCCCAAGAGAGGATGAAGACTCATTACGACCAGAACAGCAAAGTAAGGAAATTTAAACCGGGAGACTTCGTGCTTGCCTACTTTCCTATCCCAGGTTCTCCCTTGCAAAACAGGTTTTTAGGACCCTACCGCATCAAGGAGTGCAGAAACAACCACAACTACGTTCTAGAGACTCCAGAGAGGCGGCGGAAGACCCAGTTGCGCCACGTCAACCTCCTGAAGCTATATAATGGTACTCCTCCCACTGTGTTGGTAGCATATTCTACCTTTAAAGGTCCATACCTCCACAGTGAGACCTTCCCTGCTTCTCCTCTCGAAAGCACTGACACTGAGACAGCACTTTCCAACTCGAAAATCCTAACTGATCTTCATACTTATTTTCAGGACAATAACGGTGCTCCTTTACCATGTTCTAATCCCATTCTCGCCTCGCCAGATATCACGAAGCCTTTCCTCCTCCATGTCGACGCCAGTGGTACCGGCATCAGGGGGTATCCTGATGCAACAACGAGGCGAGGAGGTTCTACAACACCAGAAGAATTACAGCACTATCGAGAAGGAGCCACTCTCCATCGTCCTGAATTTACAGCACTTTGCACCATACCTACAAGGTGCTCGGTCTACCACCATCTACTCGGACCACAATCTTCTACGCTTCCTGCAGCAACCCCTATTCAACAGTCAACGTCTTCCACGATGGGCTTGATATCTGCAGAATTTAAACCTGCAAATCTCTACATCAAGGGGTCTGACAACATCATATCAGACGCCCCCTCCAGAGTCTATGAGGTAGAGGCTGCTCCACCTACCACTCTACCTCCTGAAGACGTAACTTCACCGGAACCGCAGGCTTCGGGGGAGAGTTGTGACGATAATCTCTTTCAAGAGAGATTGAGCCTGCTCTTCCCTATATCAGTCACGTCAACTATACAAGTACAAGATGCTACATTAAAGATACGTCCACCAGTAGCACAAAACGTTTTGACGAGGAAGCAAAACGTACCCTGCAAACCCCCCTTCACCCCCCACAAGCTGGCTCACCGCCCGTCTTCAACGAGCTAACGACCATACTCCGCCTGCCTGCTTGTGATTGGCTGGTGTCACCTGCCCCTGCACCACTCACGCCATCTACCCGAGTCGACGTCTGGGCTAGCTGCAGCCGTCTTCCTCGGAATATTCTTTGTGCTCTTAGAGTTGACATCTCTCCCTGATATACTAAGCTCTGGCTGTCGTATACTAAGAGAGGTAGCAGTTTTAGCCAATATTCTCAGCACCTGATTTTTATTGTACTATAACTTTATATTATTGTAATTTCATCTCTAGTAATTATTTGTTTTCTTGTGTTTTTTGACTTGTTCTAAAAAGTTCACTTAAGCCAAGGGATTGTCTTTATTTATATTTTGCTTTCTAAACTAATTAAAGTTTCAACGTTTATACTTTGTGTTTTGCGTGTCTTCCCTTACCTTACCACAGACAAACAGGCAAGCAGTCTTTTTTTTGTAAGTGTGACCAGGCATTGACACCAGCCATTGGAGGACTGCCGAATATCAACACTCCAACACTTTACCGTCACAATGTTAATAAATGCCATGTTATGGAATGTGGAATAGGAGAACATAGACCCAACACAACCTATATATTATGTGAGAAATCTTTAAAGAATTCTGATAAAGAAAGAGATCTAGGGGTGGTTCTAGATAGAAAGCTATCACCTGAGGACCACAAAGAATATTGTGCGAGGAGCCTATGCCATGCTTTCTAACTTCAGAATTGCTTTTAAATACATGGATGGCGATATACTAAAGATTTTGTTCACGACTTTTGTTAGGCCAAAGCTAGAATATGCAGCGTTTGTGTGGTGCCCATATCTTAAGAAGCACATCAGCAAACTGGAAAAGGTGCAAAGACATGCTACTAAGTGGCTCCCAGAACTGAAGGGCAAGAGCTACGAGGAGAGGTTAGAGGCATTAAATATGCCAAAACTAGAAGACAGAAGAAAAAGAGGTGATATTATCACTACATACAAAATAGTAACAGGAATTGATAAAATCGACAGGGAAGATTTCCCGAGACCTGGAACTTTAAGAACAAGAGGTCATAGATATAAACTAGCTAAACACAGATGCCGAAGAAATATAAGAAAATTCACTTTTGCAAACAGAGTGGTAGACGGTTGGAACAAGTTAGGGGAGAAGGTGGTGGAGGCCAAGACCGTCAGTAGTTCCAAAGCGTTATATGACAAAGAGTGCTGGGAAGACAGGACACCACAAGCGTAACTCTCATCCTGTAACTACACTTAGGTAATTACACTTAAGTAATTACTTGAAGCTGTGTATGGAGTCAGCCTCCACCACATCCCTTCCTAATGCATTCCATTTGTCAACCACTATGACACTAAAAAAGGTCCTTCTAATATCCCTGTGGCTCATTTGGGCACTCAGTTTCCACCTGTGTCTCCTAGTGTGTGCGCCCCTTGTATTAAATAGCCTGTCTTTATCTACCCTATCAATTCCCTTGAGAATCTTGAATGTGGTGATCATGTCCCCCCTAACTCTTCTGTCTTCCAGCGAAGTGAGGCTTATTTCCCATAGTCTCTCCTCGTAGGTCATACCTCTCAGCTCGGGTACTAGTCTGGTGGCAAACCTTTGAACCTTTTCCAGTTTAGTCTTATCCTTGACTAGATATGGACTCCATGGCTGCATACTCCAGGATTGGCCTGACATATATGGTATACAAAGTTCTGAATGATTCCTTACACAAGTTTCTGAATGCCGTTCTTATGTTGGCCAGCCTGGCATATGCCGCTGATGTTATCCTCTTGATGTAGAGGATATCTGGTGCAGAGTCCCTGCTTTTTTTTTTTTTACATTTGTTTCATTTTCCAGCATACTATGCTTGCAGAAGGGGCCAAGGCAACCTTCACCAGCCCCAGGAAGTTGTAGGTAAGCTCCCCTAACTTCAAGGTAAAACTCTTGTGTGAGTTTCTAAACTAATAGTACTTACAAGTATTACAAGTACTGTAATTTGACTGGATTTTTAAATAAAATGCATTGGGTATATCAGTTTGAAACCAAAATGATATATAGCACCTATTTCATCAATAAATTCTGGACTACATATCTTTAAGAGCCCTTAAATTAAAAAAAAAATATAGCTGATTTTACTCTTTCACAATGAGTCCATTAAAAGGGTACGCAATTACCAACATTTGTTTTTCTATATACAGAAAACATTAAATTATGTTAAAATATGTAGACAGGGACAATATATATGGGTCACCATTGAAGGATCTGAATAGTATTCCAGGGATTGATAGGGATACCAGTCTCACAATGTCCACTTTATCCATTATGCAACTAGGCAAACTAACTAGAGAAGCCGATCAATTCATGTAGCCAAGCTGAATCGCCCGTTTTATCCTCGTCATCCTACCAAATTTGTGTGTTGCCCATCTGCCCATCAGGGGCCTGCAGGGTAGGCTCAAAGTACCATGTGAGGGATGTGGCATGACATTCTCACCTCCTAGTGGTGCCACTATCAGCGAGGGGTGCTCCAGTCACACACGGAATGGGGGTCACACCCCCCCCCTGGCCTTGTACCCCGTGAAGAGTGGAGTAAAACTGAATGGTCCCCTGGGCAAGGGTCTCTTCCCGACCGTCAATGTACAGGGTTTCAGATCTTCAACCTAGTCACCACAAAAAAAATAACTAAAGATAGCCAACCTGGCTAACTCACTTGGCTACTGCCAGGTAAATTTCAGTGTATTGGTATTTGTTTGCTTCCAGAATAAGCTCAGATGGTAGCTCTTGTATTCACATAAAAAACTCAGGTAAACAGTTTACAGAGTGCAAAATGTAGCTTAGTACCAAACACAGCATTAAGAGAAAGACATTACTAAACAATATGTACATCTACTTGTGGCCAACAAAATTCTGATGATAGTTGTGTTATGGCAACATACTTTAAAATATAAAACAATGACTGGCAACATGGCCCAAGTTTGTTTCTACTATAAAGTAATATTAAGATGTCTTAATATTTTTGTCTAGCACCACATGTAATACCTTCACATTTAATACATTGATGATAAACTAAATCACATAATTGGATACTAGTAAATAAATTGTAACAAATAAATTCTTAATGAACTTGACATTATATTGCTTTTTATAAAAATAATAACTGGTCTTCTTCGGCCCTCTGTACCAAACCAACCAAATTGAAAAAGTAAACACTTGAGTAAACTGTGAGTATGTATTCGAATACTCCCTCACAAATAATCAGTACAGTAAACTCTGTAATTACTGGAGTAACAATTGCCTAGCACAAGGGGTATGGGGGGGGTATTGATCTATCTTAAATAGACTGTGGACTCGATGCTCCCATCACAGTTGACTGTTGCAGTTGGCAGAATGGTCACCAGGGCATCCTCTTGATCCTGGTTGATAATTTCCCATCGTCCATGTCGAATCATAGTGATAAGGTCGACAGAAAGGTCCCAGGTGCTCCTCATTCCCAATTCACTGGTTTACTGATGGCTCCCGTGTTACAGGGTGTAGTTCCTGGAGCCCCCACACTACCAAGTTCCCTTACAAGTGGCAGGTTGTCAACCAGAACCATCTGTTTGTCTCAGGACTACCCCTGTTTGTCTCAGGTCATTCCAAATCCCAGGAGTGGTCACCTAGCTGGCCTTTCCAGCCTGCCCTCCCAGTAGGCAGGTAGACTAAATGTGTTTTGAAGTCCCACTTCTTGCAGTTTAGACACTCTCGAATGCTATTCAGGCAGTTGCTCAGCAACTCTTCTAGATAACTTGACGCAGGAACGGAAAACATCGTTCATTGAAAGCCTACCAGCCATCCAGAAGGAGTGGGAAAGGAACAACAATAATTCTACTATACCAGGGGCGGAGGCTATAGTCAGGGATGAAACTGAGGCTGAAACTCAGGAAGTTGTAAACTCTGACTCAGTAGGCCCAGATGTAGATGACAGTAAACTAGAAAGTGTAACTGACAGCACTGACAGCTCGATAGGTACAGACACTACGACGGTTCCCGATAGAGTCAGAACAGAAGGACAGACTTATGCAAATTTTATGCAAAGGGCATATGCAGACATAGGTATGCTGGTAATAAGAAAGGATTAGAATGCAGTTACCAACATCTCAAAAAATGTTTAAATATGCTTAGGAAAGGTGAGTGTACATAAAGAGTGGCAAGCAGGATAATGAATTTGGAGGAAACTCGATAAATTTTTTATACCAAACCGAAAGAGAATTCAAAAGGAGGAGCATGGAGAATGTATAGAACTGGGTGCCAGATCCACTTGCATTCCAGAAATACAGATACAATTATACACCGAAAGGGAACTACAACTACGACAGGCAACTGCCCTACAATAATCAGCTCTGGTCAGAACAAACTCAATATGTCCACTCATAATGGGCTTGCCGAAAAAGTCTCCCAGTCAAACTATCACCTAAAAGAGTAACCTCATTCATCTTTGCCAACATACAAGGACTGAAAACAAGAACAAACAACAAAGTACAGTTCGTAAATGGCCTCCTCACGGAGTCAAATGCAGTAATTGGAGCTTTCACAGAAACCCATGCAGGGGAATTCTAAGACAGTGAGATCTGGATTCCAGGATATAACCTATACAGGTGTGATAGGAAAATTAGGTCACATGGAGGAGTGGGTCTGTATATTAGGGAAGACCTTGTATGCTCGGAGCTCCTTAACGTTACAAATGAGGTGGTAGAGGTACTGGGATTAAAAATAGAGAAAATAAATTTAGTGATTATTCTAATATACAAACCGCCAGATGCAACGGCTAAGGAATTCACAGAACAGATAAACAAAATAGAGAATAGCCTTGATAATTTGGAGAACCCGATACCTGATATTATCTTCCTAGGTGACTTCAACTTGCCTAGTCTCAGGTGGAGAATAGCAAACAATAATATTATACCAGGAAATCTATCAGGACCTAACCAACCACAGATTAGAGAACTACAGTACTTAGATTCTGTGACAAATTTTCACTCAATCAGCAGATATCGGAGCCAACGAGAAATGAAAATATTCTAGATCTGGTCTTTACGAACAATGAAGACATTATCAGAGACATTACGATATCAGATACCACATATTCAGATCACAAGCTCATTGAAGTGCAAACGACCATCAATACTCAGAATAGACCTAAAACGTTGATAAAGCGAGAGGGGCTATTCAGTAAATTCAATTTTAATAATAAAAGGATAGACTGGGAGATAATAAACAGGGAACTTACAAACATTCCATGGGAAACTGTTTTAAGTAATACAAGTCCTACAGAAGGAATAGAAAAACTGACTTCGGAAGCGTATCAAGTCTGTCTGAAACATGTTCCTTTGAGAAAAGCCAGAATGAGATCCAACGTAGAAAGAGAACGCAGACGACACTATAAACACAGGAAAAAATAACGGAACTGCTTATGCAGACACGAATTTCCCCTCAAAGAAGGAATAATTTAAATAGGGAGATTGAAGAAATCGAGCGGAAATTGAAACACTCATATGAAACTGAAGAGAGGCAGTTAGAACAGAAAGCAATTCAGGAAATAAAGAAAAATCCAAAATACTTCTTCACATATGCGAAATCAAAAGCAAAAACCACTGCCAGTATTGGACCTATTCGTACAAGTGAAGGTTCATACACGGAGGATGACAAAGAAATTAGTGAAATCCTAAAAAACCAGCGTTGAATGTAATGAAACGCCATTTTCTGGGTGAGTCCCGGAGGCTCCCCGGAGCTATCCCAGGCTGATATGCTAATTTCAGACTTTGGCATCAGTCATGTGTATGGAGTTCTTAGGCCTACCGGAGACCACGGCCAGAACCGGGCCCCCTCAGAGAGGCACGGGGAGCAATGGCCTATAGAAGCCCCCGTGTGGTTGGAAGCATTCTATGTCTGCCATCGACCGGGACAGGCACCCAGAAAGGTAAGCGCCCCAAAACAAACCCCTATTCTGGTTAAAATTGCTACCAAAATCCGAACTAGTGGATAGAACTCCCAAACAGAAAAACAAGCAAACTAGTGTGACGTCACACGTCACCGCGCCGCTGTCTGCGCAGCTCCCCCCTCCCCGGGAGGGGGAAGGTGGAGCCCCAGACCTCCCACGCCGGCTATCCACCCATCAGTTCTGAGGCTGGATGTCAAGACACGCGAAAAACCGCCGACCGGAGGGAGGGAGGGTTGCCGGGGAGCCTCCGGGACTCACCCAGAAAATGGCGTTTCATTACATTCAACGCTGGTTTTCTGGGGGGAGCCCCGTCGGCTCCCCGGAGCTAACTACCCACAGAGGAAGATCAAAGGGACGGAACCGGGAGGCGGACACCACCCAAACAACCAAAACGCTAAAACCAAAGGAGCAGGAAAACACAGCGACCCGACCCCCAGAGGCAAATGCCCAAAAGGAAAAGAGCCGACGAAAAACAAACCGGAACCGAAGAGGCACTACCAACCGAGGAGAAGACAGAGCACGCTGACCAGAAACCAGGATGGTGCAAGCGGCGCACGAACAGGCCGGAGGGGAAACGAAGCACAAGACAGCTTACTAAGCGGTGTAGAAGCAAGACCGAAAGCAAGCCAAAGCGACTCCGCCAGCGCCGCACAAAAAGAGAGAGGCGACAGTATGTGGCACGACGACGGCCCCCAACCCCCACCAAAAAACCAGGCCGACGCTAACAAGAGGAACCACCTAAGAAGGTACAGGAAAAGGAAGGACCGCCAAAACACCCCATACTGCCGCCAAGAGAAACACGCAGGTGGGACACCGACCACCAGCCGGAGGCGAGACCACGAGGCAGACGGAAGCAGCCCCGACAAGGCCCCTCCGAGCCCAGGAAAAGGCGGAGCCGCAAGAAGATCTCGGGCGCGACCACCGAACTCAGGTGGTACAAGGAGATGGAACGTCTGCCGAACAGACAAATCCCAAAGCAAGCAAACCCGCCAGGAGAACAAATGACGGGTCCGACGCGAGACATCGCAAGACCCCAAAAAACCAAGTGGCAGGGCAAGCAAGGAAACCAAAGAAGGCGGAAGGGTTGCCGCCAGAACCCTACCCGAACCAAGAGGTACGAGCAACAGCAACAGACCGAGACAAAGAAGCACACCACAGGACACAGGCCGAAAAAAGCCCAAGAAGCCAAGGAACACACGCAGAACACCCCTGTGGCAGAGGAGGAAAACAAGGGAACACACAAACAATGAAGTGGTGGAAACCGACCACGTCCCCCAACATAGCAGCAAGTGCAGGCAAAACTGACCAAAGGAGATGCCAGGAAAACGACTGGGGTGAGGCAGGACGAAAGAGCAGAAGCATAAAAAACCCCAGGAGTAAGGACACGCCACTGCGAAACACGGTACTAATGCACACGCGCAGTAGTAGCAACATACAACCTGGTGGATAAAGACAGGCTGTTTAACACAAGGGGCACACGCCCTAGGGGACGCAGGTGGAAACCGAATGCCCAAATGAGCCACAGAGACAGTAGAAAGAACTTTAGTGTCAGAGTGGTTGACAAATGGAATGCATTAGGAAGCGATGTGGTGGAGGCTGACTCCAAACACAGTTTCAAGTGTAGATACGATAAGAGCCCAATAGGCTCAGGAAACCGTACACCTGTTATAAGATTGACGTTTGAGAGGCGGGACCAAAGAGCCAGAGCTCAACCCCCGCAAGCACAACTAGGGGAGTATACACCACCGCAACATGCCACAGGTAAAGAGCAACTCGCTCCGGCAAAGGCAGAGAACGGAGCAGATAGACCCCAGACAGGGCCCACTGAGACACGACAGAACCCAGCAGGCCCAGGAACCCGCCTACCAGGCGACCGACGGCGGAGAAACCCCGCTCAAAACCGGCTGGATGGGGAACCGGGAGCTCATGTACACCCCAAGCCCGGCCCGAGGCCAGGCTAGACCGGCCAAAGGGAGGCCCACCAGGAAGACGCATGGGGCGGCCTGCAGGCCCACAGACTCCCCACAACCAGGATGGGCCATAACTAAGTCGAAGGCAAGCTAGTGTGCCCCGAAAGTCCACAGACCGTACCATAGGGGCATAACTTGCAATCCCCTCACAGAGTTCAGTGGCATACCGATAATAGGTTAAGTAACAATTGTAATTACGAAACCATAAGATGCTTATTGTAACCTACTAAGTAGGTCAGGTAAGGTCGGTGTTTTCCACGAAGTTTTTTAAGGGAAACCATTATGTTTAGTATGGCACCTATGCACGGAACGAAGAAGTCAATATTGACGTAATAAAGATGCGGTGACGGGTTGGTGCAAGAGAGAACCGGATCAGCACCTCCAAGGATACCCGATCAACCAGGCTGTGACTCATACGTCGGGCAGCAAGCAGCCATGTCCAACAGCCAGCATGACCAGTCCAGGAGGCCTGGTCGATGACCGGGCCGCGGGGACGCTAAGCCCCGGAAGCACCTCAAGTTAACCTCAAGATAAGGTACCAGCGAGAAGGCGTATGCTCGCAAGGAGGTCGTGTAACAACTGCAGACCTCTGATGGATATACAGTGTTCCCCGAGTGTGCCTATGGCACCACTGCACTCCACTGGTACTATCCCGCAAGTTCTACCAGATAGGCGGGACCCAAAAGCCAGAGCGCATAAACCTTGCAAGCACAGCCAGAAGCCCTACCAGGCGAGTACAGAACCAACACCACAAACCCCCACACCACATAACACTAACAAAGGTGGGACCCCTGAATGACCCTAGCATGGGATGGACATGCACAAGAGTGGGACAGGAAGGGGTGAAAAAAGGGGACCGACACTGGTGTGCGAACGGTCTCAGTCGTACAAAAAGAGACCTAAAGAAAGACAGGCATATAACACCACATCCAGCGCCCTGCCAAAAGACGCCAGACCGCAGAAACTCACCTGGCAAACGGTGGCTCGAAGTGACACGACTCAACCGAGCCCAGAAGAACCTGGGAGCACCGCCAGGTGAAGAAGCCAGAGCCGGACCTGCAGGAGAGCAAGGAAGAGGCGAAGAAGGCGGCCCACACCCATGACACAGGGGAAACCTCGGCGGCCTCCCCACAACTGGAACCCAGGACACCCCCGGAGCGAAAAGGGGCACATACCGCGGCAAGGGAGAAGAGCGAAAGGCGAAGCACTGGAGCAAAAAGACGACGAACACCGGCACTACACACCGCCCAGACCAAAACAAACTCCGCGGCGCACGCGCATGACATGCCGGCCGAAAACGCGCAACCTACCCTGCGGGAAGGCGGCAACCAAGACTACTGCACAAGAAAAGTAGCCAAAAGAGTGAGCAGGAACAAGAAAACCGGCCAAAGAAGCGAAGACAGAGCCCAAAAAAGGCACGCAACCGGGCCACAAGTAGCCCAACAGGGCCACAAGTAGCCCAACAGGGCCACAAGTAGCCCAACAGGGCCACAAGTAGCCCAACAGGCCCAGAAAGAGCCCAAACCGGGCCAAAAGTAGCCCAACAGGGCTACAAGGAGCACAACAGGACCACAAGGAGCCCAACAGGGCTACAAGTAGCCCAAACTCGCCAACAAGGACGAGGAGCCGACAGACGTTCCAATAACGCGGGAAGGAGGAAAAACCTTCCCGAACCCTCGAGAACACGGAAGCCAAAACCAGTCCCGAAGGCACACAAAGGCGCATGCGCACCCGAGACCAGTAGTCATGTAGAACCCCCAAAACGGGGAAACATGACGAAAACACCGTCCCCCCCAAAAAAAAGGGTGGGGGGAAACATCCACCCACAGGACGGAACCAACCGACTCAAAGGCCAAGGAACCGAGCCCGGGGAGGGGCCGACGCCCAACAGCACGTACGGCGAGTGGAGAGGAAAACCCCACTCCGCGTAACCACAAGCCCCGCCGAGAGGGGGATAAAAACCCCCACGGGGTCCTATGGGGCCAAGGCCCCCCAAGTCAGCCCCTCCGCAGCCCCGGGAACCCACACAACAGGCCCCGGGGCCGAGCCGTCCCCCTAAAGCCCCGGCCGTACCAGAAAACCGGGACAGCCGTGAAAACACTAAGGAAGGGAGCCCACTGGCAGACTCTTACAACACGGCTGGAGGAACAGGCTCGAATGCCCCCGTCACTACCCCGGAAGGGGATTTCCCCGAGACTGCCCGAGTCTCAACACCACCAAACCCCGCCCTGAACCTACAGACGGTAAGGAACCGGATGCAGGCAGGAAGGGGAATCCAGGGGAAAAACAAGAACCAAAACGGGGCAGCCCCGGGGCTCCCGGGGAGTTACCACGAGAGCGTTGCCACCACCAAGGCTCAAGTGCAACGCCTCTGCTGCCCGCACCAGCTGAGCACAACTGGGTAACCGAGCCATAACGAGCAACAAACTCGCAGGGCTCCGGGTCGAAGGTGTCACCGACCCCACAGGCAGCAGACGGAGGCAAAACAGAGAGTCACCCAGAGACAAGGGGTGAGCAACCCTCAAACTCGCTGGAAGCGAGGGGGGGGCTCTGGGGTCACATCCATCGGACCCACGCGCCCCCAGGGGTTTCCCAGGGTCCCGAGCGTTTACTATAAGAGGACTCGCGCTCAGGTAATCCCAGGCAGGGTACTGCTAACCGGCACCCAAAACTACCAAACAACTTTCTAAGAGCTGAACCCCCGGGACGTGTACACTCACGGGGACCTAGCAGGGGGTACCACCAGAAAACTCAGAACACAAGGGACACCAGGGGCAAGAACGAAGGCAGACCCCCCCACCAGGTAGATAAACAAAAAGAAAAAGAAAACCCCGCAAGAGGACAGCGTACCCAAGCGGAACAGAGCCGGCCGCTATGATTGGGAAAAGACAAGCTGCACAGTACCCTGCGCCCCACCAGTGCAAAAACTGCCCCTTACTCTAAGGCGAACAAGGGAGACAGAACACCCGAGCACACAAAGAGCGGCCGAAAACCAAGCAGTAAACGGCCTAGCAGGGGCAGACCCCAAGGAACTTGTGGAAGGTGGCCCCAAGTCCCAAGGGCAGTACTTACAGGGCACCTAGGGAAGGGAACCCTAGGCGCATGCAGCCCGAGTACTGGAGAATCACTCCCGGCTCGCGCACCACCTAGAAAACAGACACCACACTCTAGGTGCAGTGCTGAAACAACCACTGGAGCCGGAGCACATAACCGGTGCCTATAGCATCAGCCGAAGAACTGATGGGTGGATAGCCGGCGTGGGAGGTCTGGGGCTCCACCTTCCCCCTCCCGGGGAGGGGGGAGCTGCGCAGACAGCGGCGCGGTGACGTGTGACGTCACACTAGTTTGCTTGTTTTTCTGTTTGGGAGTTCTATCCACTAGTTCGGATTTTGGTAGCAATTTTAACCAGAATAGGGGTTTGTTTTGGGGCGCTTACCTTTCTGGGTGCCTGTCCCGGTCGATGGCAGACATAGAATGCTTCCAACCACACGGGGGCTTCTATAGGCCATTGCTCCCCGTGCCTCTCTGAGGGGGCCCGGTTCTGGCCGTGGTCTCCGGTAGGCCTAAGAACTCCATACACATGACTGATGCCAAAGTCTGAAATTAGCATATCAGCCTGGGATAGCTCCGGGGAGCCGACGGGGCTCCCCCCAGAAAAAGAAGGGGCTATGTCTGCTACTTTAAGTGCATCTGGTATCTCCCCCGTGTCCAAGCTCTTCCTCCACACTAGGGATACTTCTACTAGCACTTCCTCCACCAGTTGGGATATATACAATCTATAGTGACTCCAAGAGCGCGATTCAAGCAATTACGTACTCGATAAAAAAATTAACTAGATTAAGGGTTAATAGGTTAAATAAACAATTATCCTCACATTACCACTCCAGTGGCTGGAATGATGGAGCCGAGATGGTCTACCCTTCAAGCACGCTATGCATACCCCTCCGGCGGAGGCCCCACACACACACTTTTAAAGACTCCCAAGTCTGGGAGTGCCTGTGCTACCGGCACTTTGCATTTCTTTATAATATTGAATTCCATGAGTCTGGACCTGGGGCCGAGTGCATGGGCATGTTTCAATTTCTCTTTCAAATTTTAGTGCGCTGTGTTGATATCAGTTATATTACAGGGGTTTAATTCTCCGCATAAAGAAATTGTCTGGATCTTCCACTTTCATTGTTATTGGAGTGCTAAACATGTCCTCATACTGC
>WNGS01120346.1:0-13726 GCA_020271785.1 Procambarus virginalis
TTTGGGTATGGTAGAACCCCAAGCACAAATACCATAGTTGAGATATGGATAGATGAGGGAGTAATAGAGAGTCACCAGGCAGGGCGGGGTACATAATATCTGATCTTAGAAGAATGCCAACAGTTTTTTGAAACTTTTTTTGATATATTTAGAATGTGTCCCTGGAAATTAAGCTTGTGATCAATGAGAACGCCAAGGAATTTGCCATCTAATTTGTTACAATTTTGGGTATTGTTAATCTTGAGATTTATTTGGTTAGAGGATTTATTGCCAAACAGAATATAGAAAGTTTTGTCAATGTTAAGGGTGAGTTTGTTGGCAGTTAGCCAAAGATGGACTTTATTAAGCTCGGTATTTACTGTGGCATTTAGAGCAAGGGGGTCAGGACTGGAGTAAATGAAGGTTGTGTCGTCAGCAAATAGAATTGGTCTAAGGTGTTGGGAGGCATTTGGAAGGTCATTAATGTAGATGAGAAAGAGGAGAGGGCCAAGTATACTGCCCTGAGGAACACCAATGTTGATGGGTAGGGTAGGAGAAATTGAATTGTTCACAGAAACATACTGGAGTCTGTCAGTAAGGTAAGATTTGAGGTATTGCAGGGAGAGTCCTCTGACTCCATAATGATGTAATTTAAGAAGAAGGTTTTGGTGGTTCACAGTGTCAAAAGCCTTACGCAGGTCCACAAATAACCCAACAGGGAACTCATTTTTATCAAGAGCTGCATGAATTAAGTTAATCATACTAATAAGTGCATCGTTAGTGCTTTTTTTAGGTCTGAAGCCATATTGGCAAGAGCTAAGTATATTGTGCTTGGCTAGATAAGAGTAAAGCTGCTTGTAGATTAGTTTTTCAAAAATTTTGATAAGTTAGGCAGGATTGAAATAGGTCTGTAGTTGTTAACATCAGTGAGATCACCACATTTGTGGACAGGGGTTACTCTCGCTTTTTTTAGAATATCTGGGAAGGTTTGGAGTTCAAGTGACTTGTTGAAGAGCAATGTAATTGCAGGGGCTAAGGATCTGGAGGCTTTTTTGTAAATTAATGTCGGAATCTCCTCAAGGGCACTAGACTTGGTTTTAAGGGAAAGGATTATCTCATTGACATCAGTGGAATTAGTAGGCTTTAGGTACAGAGACTGTGGATAGTTACCTGTAAGGTAGTCCTTAACCTCAGTACTGGAAGAAGGAATATCATTTGCAAGGGATGACCCAATGGAAGAGAAGAACCTATTGAACTCAATAGCAGAATCAGATGCTGAAAGCTGACCATCGTTATTTGACAGGAGTGTTGGTTTGTTATTTAAAATCTTCTTTGATCCCAAGATTTGTGAAATTGTGCTCCAAGTTTTTTTAATGTTGCTCTTTATTTGGGTAAATTTATCTTCGTAGTATTTAGTTTTGGCTCGTCTAATTATCTTAGATAGCAGTAAAGAGTAATTCTTTGAGAATTCTTTAGAGACGGTTCCTAGCCTATACTTCTTCTCAAGGTCATGTTTTTTATTAATGGATTTAAGTATTCCCTTTGTAAGCCAGGGATTGTTAAGCCTTTTGGTAGTGACTTGTTTTGTAAGCATAGGACAGTGGGTGTTATAAAGGCTTAGAGTTTTTTGAAGAAAAGATTGTACTGCTAGGTTGATGTCCCCTATGTTACCTAACTCTGATTCCCAGTTGACATTATCAGCAGCAGTTATAAAATTGCCTATAGCAGATTCATTGTGCAGCCTAAAACTTATCTCCCTTGACTCTAGAGGTGGTTTGTTAATGTTAGTTAAGAGAAATGTGGGGTAATGGTCTGTAGTACTGTCGGTGATTATACCTGAAGTAAGCGGAGAGGTTATGTTGGTCCAGATGTGATCTAGAGTCGTGGCAGTACTATCAGTGATTCTGGTAGGTCTAGTGATTAAGGGTATGAGGAAGCAGGAATTCATACAGTTGAGGAAGCTAACAGTAGTAGGGTGCTCAGGCTCGCAGAGGTCAATATTAAAGTCCCCTGCGATAATTAGATGGTTTTTGTTAAGTCTGTTATCGAGTATTAGATTTCTAAGGTTTGAATTGAATTCGGGCACATCAGTGTTAGGAATCCTATAGACTGCCCACAGACAGGATAGACTCGGTACCCTTTACTCTGAAACTGGCGAAGATATACTCCCCACAGCAGTCTCTAGTTCTAATTACTTTTAAGCATGTTAGTTCATGATGGTAGTAAAGAGCAGTACCACCACCTCTCTGAGTTTGACGACAGTTGTGAATTGCCAAGTAGTTAGGCATGTTAAAGAGTTGAGTAGTATCCTCTTTCAACCATGTTTCAGTAAGTACAATAAAAGTGAATTTGTTGTCAATAGTTTCAATTAAGGCACTAACATCATCGAAGTGTTTACCTAGGGATCTAACATTTAAGTTGATTACAGAGATATTGTGATTATGTGATAATACATTGTTTACATCATTTGCTGTAAAATATCTGCAGTTCAGATCATTAAAGTGATGATTGTCATAGATAGTGGATAAGAGGTTTAGTTCAGGGTCTAAACTTGCCTGCATAATAAGGATGGTTGCAGGAATACAAGGCAGGAATGGCAAATACAAAAAAGAATTAAGACATAAAAGGGGGAATATATATAAAACAAGTCTATACAACACACAAACAAAATGAACAAAAAAAAAGAACAAAAAATGAGGTAGCTTACAGGTACTCTCAGGTACACTAGCTGTAAGTAAATAATTTCCATAAATGAGACACAGGCAAAGCCAGTGGTACAATGGAGTAAGAGAGGATGGCGAGGCTAGGCAACCTTTGTATAAATGAATTCAGAGAAAAGTTGAGTAATAAACATAGGTTTTTATTTAAGCTAAGGATTATTTACTAAATGTAGTAAGTTATGACCGTATACTTAAGAGGCATGAAGATATATATATATATTATATATATATATATATATATATATATATATATATATATATATATATATATATATATTATATATATATATATATATATATATATATCCACATATAATGTAATGTGTGTAAACGACAGCCGCGTCAAACAGCCTGGTAAACCAAACAACCAACCGGAGGAGGCCTGTGGTCCTCGGGGGTAATTAGCTTTGGGCAATTACACGGACCCCTTGGGAGACATGATGACTAAGGGTTCAGATTCATGCTCTATATTAGGTAAACAAGAATACATCTCTGTTTTCAAAATATATAATTTAATAAAACAAAATTAGAAACATATTGTATGTTTCCGAATTTATGATGATATAGAATATATATTAAAGTTTATAATAAAGGTCAAAGTGGCTGTACTTGTGGATGACAATCCTCAGCTTGGCACCTTCTTTTGATAATTACTTGCTTGTGGCTGACATATATAATCTGAATGTTTCAACCATAATTCAACTAGACATCGATCATGCGTCATAATTAATATATAAACAGTATATATTTTTACTTCTGTTTTGTGTATTAAGGTGACTTAATTTTATAAGTTAAGCAAACGAGGAGTCACAATAACGTGGCTGAAATATGTTGACCAAACCACACACACTAGAAAGTGAAGGGATGACGACGTTTCGGTCCGTCCTGGACCAATCTTAAGTCGATTGTGTCGATTAAGTTCACAATCGACTTGAGAATGGCCCAGGACGGACCGAAACGTCGTCGTCCCTTCACTTTCTAGTGTGTGGTTTGGTCAGCTTTATAATTAATTTCTTTCTGTATATGATGATAGTGTGCAATTAGGGTATCATTGCAACTTTATGGGAAATCGTTAAATCATAAATATATCTTGGGTCTTATACTTATATTGTTAAATATACAATATCTTCTATATATTTTGTGTGTAAATCACGAAAATTAACACGTAATGAAAAATGTGACAGTGTCAGACCACGGAGGAAGAATTGAAACAGGAATTTCCTTAGTACTTTCGTATATTAATACATCTTCAGAAGGAATGGTTCCTTCTGAAGATGTATTAATATAAGAAAGTACTAAAGGAAATTCCTGTTTCAATTCTTCCTCCGTGGTCTGACAGTCTTATTATATATTGTATATACTGAATTATATATACTATGCTTATATTATATATACTGAAATATTGTTACATTTAACGTATGAAACACAGTTTATATCTGTATTTTTAATAAAATATAAAACATTAATGTTTATCAACGCATCTCTGTGAATTACATAGTTTATCAGTATTGTACAGCCTGTGATCTCCGCCTGGCTGGCCACTGATACCTAAGTAGCTTTCATGTGTCCGGACACCGGCGATAGGGTTGTATTATTTAACTTTAGAGAGAGAGATATTTCTTGAAATGTTGTCACATTAACGTCTACATCTTCCTTCCTTCTGACATATAGATTTTAAGGTTAATTAGCATATATGGAAATAAATTACACAATTTGTTGGCTGGTGTGAAGGGCTTCACACTCTTAGAGCAAGCCATCAAGTAACTCTACAGTATCAAGTAGCTATACAAATGCATATATCTTCGCTTTCACTTCAGTTATATTTATGACAAAGTATTTAAAGTGTAGCTTATATTTCTGCCTTTCTGTTGACATAGAAAACTTTCGTTTATTACATTATCTAGATAAAATTAGCATTGATCTTCAAAAGGTTGTAGTTGTAACATCCATTATAAACAACATTATTATTGCAAACAGTAGGAGTTTCAAAGTCTCATTTATATGGATACCTTCTCATATAGGTGTTGTCCAGCATGATGACACAAACAAGGCAGCTAAAACTGAATGTGATAAGCCTGAAATTGAGTGGGATATGGGCATTCCAATTTCTTCTGTCAAAGCCGCAATATTTTAGGTAATTAGGGAAGACAGAAGAGCAGTCACTGACACACAAAAGCCAGAAAGCAAGAGTATAAAGAGATATAACATGTTTATGTGCCTCTGTAACCTTTTCCACTACCGCCCACAAGATGGGTATGGGTTGCATAATATATAAACTAAACTAACTAAACATGTTTAGAATCGAGAATTATATGAACGGACAGCATAATACTTCCACTAGTGTCACAATGACAGTGTGGCATTGTAATTGCCAGAATTAGGCTAGGATATCGATATGTATCGCAGGTGGCTGCAGGTAATGAATGGCCCCCAATGGTGAATATTCCTACTGTAAACTATGTGAACAAGAGCTGGGACATACTCACCAACACTATATCTGTGATTGCTCTGTTAAGTGACTTCAGACCAAATGGTATAAAGTACTTTGAACTCTGTAATTACTTCATACACTTAGGAATATGGAAGATATTCTTATGCTGTACCCAGATTTTGCTAACGGAGGCTAATAGATCAGCCTTACATTTTATGTTCTCACCTGATTTAGTCAGAGTTGATTTTTTTTTATTGAGGCTGGTATTTTATCCCCTGATTCCATGTATAACTAACCATCCTGTGAGATGGGAATATTAGATGAACTTATAGCTAGTTTTTGATATAAACTGTGTAATCTTTCATATAGAATAGGGTAGCAACACATTGCTGTGTATACTTAAGCTTGTTAATAATAACAAAAAAAAGTTAGTTCCTATCGATAGGGAGAGCGACGGTTCAAAAACCTTCTTTAAAATATGAATATCATTCCTATCTCAATAAGATCTAATATCTGTGATTAAAACGCAAAAATGACTTTGTCACTGCCTTTTTGATAACGTATACAATCATAAGCTTTATTTGTGAATCTCTATTAAACAGTAAATCAGAGAGCGTGTAAGGTTCCGTGTTCCATGTGCGAAGAAACAGGGAGATTTTACATAAATAGTACATGATAGTTTAAGTAGCGAACGCAATTTAACTTCCAGCCATGTATTTTTAAGTAATCTTTAACGTTTTCTGGCTAGTTATGTTAGATTTGATTAAAAATACGCATTCTACTTGTTAAGATCATAAATTAAATTTGCGATAATTTGAGCAGAGAAGTTCGACGACTGGATCACTGTGCACAGAAGGTTGATATGCCAGCAAACACTTTCCAGAGAGCAATATATCTTGGATAAGTCGCTCCACGACAGTGTTACTTGGACCATCGACTTCCTTTGATATTACATATTTACATCTTATTTTGTTATGAAATTATATTTTTTCAGAGTAAAATTATGTTTTCTCATGTTCTGCATCCAGCATCCACATTATAGTTAGCAAATATACCATATTACTTCATTACTTACGTAATGCTAGAAGGGTTTGAGTAGCTTTGGGTCTTTAGGTAAACAGAATCTCCAATAGATGGGGTGAGAGTCGCCCCATCTCTCTCGCCCGGGCGGGAGTCGAATCTTAAATTAAAATTGCTATATCATTGGTCTTCAACATATGATATATTTCCTTTGGTGCACTCACAATAACGATTATAGCTCAGTCTTTCTGGAGGCATGTAATATTTTAGGCTTTATTAGCGTATCTTTGTTTATTACACAATATATTTGCAAGTGCGTAGGCGTCTGCACTCAATTCAATTTCTTTCTTTATTATGCACCCCATACCCATCCCGTGGGCGGTGGTGTAAAGGATACAGAGGCACATAATCGGTTCAGGAACTGAACCCTCTAGTTCGTTTAGCTAAGCAAATAACAATGTTTGACGCTAGTTACAAAATTATCAATGTTGTATACACATGTACACACCCTCATACATACATGTACATATATATATACGTATACACATATACATACACATACATATCTAATCAATTCAATTTCTTTCTTTATTATGCACCCCATACCCATCCCGTGGGCGGTGGTGTAAAGGATACAGAGGCACATAATCGGTTCAGGAACTGAACCCTCTAGTTCGTTTAGCTAAGCAAATAACAATGTTTGACGCTAGTTACAAAATTATCAATGTTGTATACACATGTACACACCCTCATACATACATGTACATATGTATATACGTATACACATATACATACACATACATATCTAATCACCCACACAAATACACACATCAAGAATCTTTGTGTCACAAGTGACACAAAGAGGTGTCACAAGTGACACTACAAGAGGCTCACAACAGTCACTATACAAGGCACTTTACACCTATAGTGAGTCACACAGTTACTAGTCTTGCTGCACACCCACCCAACTGGGCGGCAGCTTTACAGTCATGTGCATGCATTACCGACAGTAAGCAAATTTTGAATACTTCGCTAAAATTTCGGGCAGCACATCATTGTGAATGAAGTACTTACACATTTCTTGGACACTATTGATGGTGTTATCTCTAAATTCCGCAATTTTTTCACATTCCATTATATAATGACGCAAAGTATGCGAATAGTTCTGCTGACAGAGTTTACATTTAGTCAAATCTACATCAGCAGATGTTACAAACTCCCAGAGGTACTTGTAGCCGAGCCTAAGCCTAGCAGTGGTAACATCTAGAAGTCTGCTAACATTATTGGATGCCCCATAGACGTGCGGTTCTTCATGCATAATAGAATGATGATAGATGGAGTAACTGGTGTGAATTTCACTTTGCCTCAAGCCTCCGAAATTTAGTTGATGTTTCTGGGATATTACTGCCCTCAGGCTGCTGAAAGGCAGTCCAAGTTGGTAATCAATTCCCTCTTTACGAGCAAAAGTCTTGGCTAGCTCATCAGTTCTATCATGCATTCGGAGACCAATATGGGAAGGAATCCACAGGAGACAAACTCTGACTCCATCATTGATTATTTCACTATATCTGTGTTAGCTTCAGAGATAAGCACGTCACAGTTATGCCTTGGGGAGCTGAGGGCAGTCAAGGATGACAAGGAGTCACTTACAATTAGCGTGTCAACTTTGTATTCATATACGCGCTCTAGTGCAAGGATTATGGCAACCAATTCTGTTTGAAGAGTGGAGGCCCAGTTACTTAGTCTCGCTCCACACTCATGGGAGATGGAACCATCTCTCCCAGTCACAACAACTGCACTTCCAGCTGCACCATAGGACTGATGCAAGGATCCATCAGTGTAAATAATCTGGGAAAGGGAGCGCTCTCTGACTAAAGCATCAATTTGGCTTAAGGCATTGTACTTTGCTTCTTGTCGAAGCAAGGCCTGTTCTTTAATCAGCTTCTTGGGTGGGAAAGGGGGAACAGTAATTTGGAAAGGAGTGATCTCCCATGGGGCAGGAAAGTGTTGTTGTTGTCGCTCTTGGTGGGGGTGATGAAAGTTATACATTCTGAGCACATTGGCAGTTACAGTAATCCATTTGGAGGGATGCTGACCTTCAAGGAAGAAGGCTTGGAGGGCTTCAGTGCAGGGGTTAGGGTGGGTTAGCCTAAGCATCTTGATACCAATTAAAGCATTAATTTCAGTGATACGATCACTTACACATGAAATATTCAGTTCCTTCCTCATGTTTAGTAATTTAGTTGTACGGGGGCATCCGAGGATAATCCTCATGGCTTCGTTTTGCATCTTTTCCAGCCCTCCAAGCATTCTCTCAGGCACTAGAGCAAGCATGGGTGCAGCATAATTCTGCTCTCCATGACCGAAAAGCTACTGAACGCCACTATAAAAACATATGTATCTTCACTTGAGCTTTAAATATATCTAATGTAATGTATTTAAAATAAAGCTTATATTTCTATCTTTCTTATGACATATAAAACATTTGTGTTTATTAACGAATTTACGTAAAATAAGCATTGTTCTGAGAGAGTTGCTCTGTCGCTCAGTCTATGCGGGGGTCGGAGCTCGGCGACTATTAAAACACATGAATCTTCATTAGAACTTTAATTATGTCTATAATAAAGTGTTTAAAATGAGCCTTATATTCCTATCTTTCTTGAGACATATAAAAAATTTACGATTATTTACAAATTTACGTGAAATAAGCATTGTTCTGAGAGAGTTGCTCCGTCGATCGATCTGTCCAGGGTCGGAGCTCGGCTATTATAAAAGTACACGTATCTTCGCTTTAAATTTAAATATGACAATAGTAAGGTATTTAGAATGAAGCTTATATATCTGTCTTTCTTGTGACATATAAAACTCTTATGTTTATTAAGGAATCTGCGTGAAATAGGCATGGTTCTGAGATGAATGCTGCGGTTTTCGAGCTCGACGAGCGATGAAAACTGCCCCTTTTTACAACTACAAATATCTTCGGTTTTACTTAAAATATTTGTCTGATAGAGGTTTTACATATAGATCGCGTTTCTGTCTTTCTTCTGACTAATAAATAATTTTGGTTTAATAAGTTATCAAGATGTTTTCAACAATATTCTTTCAGCGTTCGTCTTTTCCAACATGGGCGACCCTTTTGGAAGCGCGATACTTGGGTTAACCCATCCTATAGTTGGGTCTGTTTCCAACTGGGGTTCGAATAATTGTTTGGACCCCTACTGAGCGCTACTATAAAAACATATGTATCTTCACTTGAGCTATAAATATGTCTATTGTAATGTATTTAAAATGAAGCTCATATTTCTATCTTGCTTAAGACATGTATAACATTTGTGTTTATTAACGAATTTACGTGAAATAAACATTGATCTGAGAGAGTTGCTCTGTCGTTCAGTCTGTACGGGGTCGGAGCTCCGTAATTTTTAAAATACATGTATCTTCATTAGAACTTTAAATATGTCTATGGTAAAGTGTTTATTAAAGTGAAGCTTATATGTCTGCCTTTCTTGAGACATATAAAACATATATGTTTATTAACGAATTCACGTGAAATATACATTGTTCTGAGAGAGAGTTGCTCGGTCGATCGATTTGTCCGGGGTCGGAGCTCGGCTATTATAAAATACACCTATCTTCGCTTTAAATTTAAATATGCCCATGGTAAGGTATTTAGAATGAAGCTTATATTTCTATCTTTGTTGTGACATATAAAACTCTTATGTTTATTAAGGAATCTGCGTGAAATAGGCATGGTTCTGAGATGAATGCTGCGGTTTTCGAGCTCGACGAGCGATGAAAACTGCCCCTTTTATACAACTACAAATATCTTCGGTTTTACTGAAAATATTTGTCTGGTAGACGTTTCACAGATAGATCGCGTTTTTGTCTTTCTTCTGATTAATAAATAATTTTGGTTTAATAAGACATCAAGATGTTTTCAACAATATTCTTTCGGCGTTCGTCTTTTCCAACATGGGTGACCCTTTTGGAAACGCGATACTTGGGTTAACCCATCCCATAGTTGGGTCTGTTTCCATTATGGTTCGGAACATTTGTTACTTTTAAAATGCTAAGCTAACTTTCATACCTAAATACATAGATACACAGATTTACGTATGCCCTACATAAAGTGTTCGAAGTGTGATGAATGTGCATTTACAAAGGTGAAATGCAATTCTGATCAGCTTCCATATGTACTTTATACACATACATATGCATACACACACACACACATATATACGTACATATACATATATACATGCATATATATACACACACATGCATTCACATACATTTGTCTCTTTTACTCTGACAGGGTGAGACAGCTGACAGAGAAACTAGTGTGCAATTAAGCACTTAATCACTGAAGGTGATTAAGGTGCTTTTACAAGCTCAGGTTATATAGTTACATCACATACATACATTGTATAAATGATACATTACATGGTCAATCTTGGATACAAGTCCAATATATCATCAAGTGTTCCAGTAATCATATAGTAATTACACAGTTCAGCATACCTCAGCCCAGGAGGGCGAAAGTCAGACAATTTGGGGCATTCTACAATATAATGTTCAAGAGAGTGCATGTTTTCTCTTTCACAAAGTTGACACATTGTGTACTCAAATCAAATGTCAAATCAAATGTTTATTTAGGTACTCGACATTTGAGTTTTGAGAAAGCTGCCAGATACGTCTATATCCCAGGCGAATTCTGGCCACTATAACATCACATTGCCGGGTTCTTGTTCTATTAGTCCCATATGTGAATGTCTCCTCACGATATCTATCATAATATTTAATGCTACAACTTTCAGGTCTTTGTGAATTTGTTAGGTCGGTGAGATCTTCATTAGATATTTGTTTAAGTATTCTCTTTGTAACTGCTAATGAAACACCCATATCAATTTCTACCACTGGTTTTCTACAGGCTTTCTTTGCAAGCATATCAACAGTGTCATGCCTCGAGATGCTAACATGTGATGGTATCCATAGGAATTTAATTTCAAATCTGTTTTCTTTAGCAGCTAAAACATTCATTAGAATATCACTGACTATTTTATGGGTGTCACTGCTATGTGCGTTCAATGCCAGGAGTGCACTCTGCGATAGTGGGCGGTAGTGGACCCCCTACCGACCCTGTGGGCGGCAGTGGACCCTATATACTAATCCTGTGGGCGATACTGGACCCTATACTCATCTTGTGAGCGGCAATGGACGCCATACACATCCAGTGGGTGTTATTGAACCCCATACCCATTCTATGGATGGATGTGATCACCATACCCATCCTGCGGATGGATGTAACCCCCCCATACCCATCCTGTGGGTGGTATTAGACCCCTTACTCACCTAACAGGTGGTAGTGGACAATATACCCATCCTATAGTTGCTATTGTAGACACCATACCATCTTGTTTGCCCCATAGACATTCCAACGTAACATCGTTTTCTGTTAGTGTTCCTACAAAACATTCTTTAAATATTTTTAAAGTACAGACTATGGTATATAATATTGATTGGTGAAGCACTGTTATTCTATGTAATAATTTATAGTGCTTATTATAATTTACTAAGAACAACTAATATTTCTCAAAACAAAACTACGAGCCTTCAATAGGATGTAGCTGATTTGTAATATTCTAAGAGCATGGACAATAGTAGGTAAATTTCACAACCCATGTGTGACCTGAAAACTACAATTTTCATTATACGTGAACCAATCACGACTATTCTGCTATCTACGTTGATGGACGGGTACTGTGAGACGTAACATTGGTACGTGAGGAAGAGTTTGGGCCTTGGTAAAAAAGGTAACTGGTAATATATCACATATGTACTAAATCACATTCAACATATAGACTTTAAGCATTAAGTCATATATGTGCTGTCTTGTGTGAGGACGGGTTGGAGTATAACCCGTCCTCACACAAGACAGCACATATATGACTTAATGCTTAAAGTCTATATGTTGAATGTGATTTAGTACATATGTGATATATTACCAGTTACCTTTTTTACCAAGGCCCAAACTCTTCCTCACGTACCAATGTTACGTCTCACAGTACCCGTCCATCAACGTAGATAGCAGAATAGTCGTGATTGGTTCAATTATAACGAAAATTGTAGTTTTCAGGACCCACATGGGTTGTGAAATTTACCTACTATTGTCCATGCTCTTAGAATATTACAAATCAGCTACATCCTATTGAAGGCTCGTAGTTTTGTTTTGAGAAATATTAGTTGTTCTTAGTAAATTATAATAAGCACTATAAATTATTACATAGAATTACAGTGCTTCACCAATCAATATAATATACAATAGTTTGTGCCTTAAAATATTTAAAGAATGTTCTGTAGGAACGCTAACAGAAAACGATGTTATGTTTTCTATGGGGTAAACTACTGCAAATGGTGTGGTGTCTACTATATATCAACTATAGGATGCGTATAGGGTCCACTAAAACCTGTTAGGTGGGTAAGGGGTCCAATACCACCCGCAGGATGGGTATGGGGGTCACATCCACAAACAGGATGGGTATGGGGATCATCCATCCACCCACAGGAAGGGTATGGGGTCCAATACCATCCACTGGATGTGTATGGCGTCCACTACCACCGACAGGATGTGCATGGGGCTCACAACCACCCACAGGATGGGTATGGGGTCCAATACCACTCACAGGATGAGTATGGCGTCCACTGTCACCCACTGGATGGGTATGGGGCTCCAACCACCCACAGGATGGGTATGAGGTCCAATACCACCCACAGGATGAGTATGGCGTCCACTACCACCCACAGAATGTGTATGGGGCTCACAACCACCCACAGGATGGGTATGGGGTCCAATACCACCCACAGGATGAGTATGGCGTCCACTGTCACCCACTGGATGGGTATGGGGCTCCAACCACCCACAGGATGGGTATGGGGTCCAATACCACCCACAGGATGAGTAGGGCGTCCACTATCACCCACTGGATGGGTATGGGGCTCCAATCACCCACAGGATGGGTATGGGGTCCAATACCACCCACAGGATGAGTATGGGGTCCAATAAATTATGTACCTTGAGGTGCTTCCGGGGCTTATCGTCCCCGCGGCCCGGTCATCGACCAGGCCTCCTGGTTGCTGGACTGATCAACCAGGCTGTTGGACGCGGCTGCTCGCAGCCTGACGTATGAGTCACAGCCTGGTTGATCAGGTATCCTTTGGAGGTGCTTATCCAGTTCTCTCTTGAACACTGTGAGGGGTTTGCCAGTTATGTCCCTTATGTCCCTTAACTGAAACCACGTACAAAACTCAGGCAAATCATAACATAGAACGAAAAGGCAATGTAAAGGATCTGGGTGTACTCATGTCGGAAGACCTTACCTTTAAAGAACACATAAAGTAGCCGTCACAACTGCAAGAAAAAATGACAGGTTGGATAACAAGAACTTTTCACACTAGAGATGCTATACCGATGATGACACTTTTCAAAACGCTTGTGCTCTCTAGAGTGGAGTACTGCTGCACATGACAGCCCCTTTCACTGCGGGTGAAATTGCTGACCTGGAGAGCGTGCAGATCC
>WNGS01120355.1:0-11151 GCA_020271785.1 Procambarus virginalis
TTGCCCATTTGTTTCTGCCGGGTGCGGGAATCGAACCCGCGCCAGAGATTACGAATCCTGCACGCTATCCACAGGCTACCTGGCCCCTGTGTTTGTGTGTGTGTGTGTGTGTGTGTGTGTGTGTGTGTGTGTGTGTGTGTATGTGTATGTGTGTGTGTGTGTGTGTGTGTGGTGTGTGTGTGTGTGTGTGTGTGTGTGTGTGATTGTGTGTGTGTACTCACCTAATTGTGCTTGCGGGGTTTGAGCTCTGGCTCTTTGGTCCCGCCTCTCAACCATCAATCAACAGGTGTACAGGTTCCTGAACCTATTGGGCTCTATCATATTTACACTTGAAACTGTGTATGGAGTCAGCCTCCACCACATCACTTCCTAATGAATTCCATTTGTCAACCACTCGTACACTAAAAGTTCTTTCTAATATCTCTGTGGCTCATTTGGGCACTCAGTTTCCACCTGTGTCCCCTAGTGCGTGTGCCCCTTGTGTTAAATACCCTGTCTTTATCTACCCTATCAATTTCCTTGAGAATCTTGAATGTGGTGATCATGTCCCCCCTAACTCTTCTGTCTTCCAGCGAAATGAGGTTTAATTCCCGTAGTCTCTCCTCGTAGCTCATACCTCTCAGCTTGGGTACTAGTCTGGTGGCAAACCTTTAAACCTTTTCCAGTTTGGTCTTATCCTTGACTAGATATGGACTCCATGCTGGGGCTGCATACTCCAGGATTGGCGTGATATGTGGTATACAAAGTTCTGAATGATTCTTTATACAAGTTCCTGAATGCAGTTCTTATGTTGGCCAGCCTGGCATCTGCCGCTGATGTTATCCTCTTGATATGGGCTGCAGGGGACAGGTCTGGCGTGATGTCAACCCCCAAGTCTTTATCTCTCTCTGACTCTTGAAGAATTTCATCTCCCAGATGATACCTTGTATCTGGCCTCCTGCTCCCTACACCTATCTTCATTACATTACATTTGCTTGGATTAAACTAACAACCATTTCTTCAGCTTGTCTAGGTCTTCTTGAAGCATCATGCAGTCCTCCTCTGTCTTAATCCTTCTCATAATTTTGGCATCGTCAGCAAACATTGAGGGGAAATGAATCTATACCCTCCGGGAGATCATTTACATATATCAAAACAAGATAGGACCGAGTGCAGAGCCCTGTGGGACTCCACTGGTGACTTCTCGCCAGTCGGAGGTCTCACCCCTCACCGTAACTCTCTGCTTCCTATTGCTTAGGTACTCCCTTATCCACTGGAGCACCTTACCAGATACACCTGCCTGTCTCTCCAGCTTATGTACCAGCCTCTTATGCGGTACTGTGTCAAAAGCTTTCCGACAATCCTAGAAAATGAAGTCCGCCCAGCCTTCTTTTTCTTGCTTAATCTTTGTCACCAGGTCGTAAAATTCTATTAAGCCAGTCAGGCAAGATTTACTCTCTGTGAATCCATGTTGGGAATTTGTCACGAAGTCCCTTCTCTCCAGATGTGTTACTAGGTTTTTTCTCACGACCTTCTCCATCACCTTGCACGGTATACAAGTCAAGGACACTGGCCAGTAGTTCAGTGCCTCTTGCCTGTCGCCCTTTTTGTATATTGGGACCACATTTGCCATCTTCCATATTTCTGGCAGGTCTCCTATCTCCAGTGACCTACTATACACTATGGAGAGTGGCAAGCAAAGTGCCTCTGCACACTCTTTCAGTACCCATGGTGAGATCCTGTCTGGACCAACAGCCTTTTTAACGTCCAGATTCAGCAGGTGTCTCTTGACCTCCTCACTCGTAATTTCGAACCCTTCCAAGGCCGCCTGGTTTACTTCCCTTTCTTCTAGCACAGTGACCTCATCTTGTTTTGTTGTGAAGACCTCCTGGAACCTCTTGTTGAGTTCTTCACACACCTCTTTGTCATTCTCTATATACCTGTCCTCGCCTGTTCTAAGTTTCATTACCTGTTCTTTCACTGTTGTTTTCCTCCTTATGTGACTATGGAGTAGCTTTGGTTCGGTCTTGGCTTTGTTTGCTGTATCATTTTCATAATTTTTCTCTGCTTCTCTTCTCACCCTAACTTACTCATTCCTGGTTCTCTGGTATCTCTCTCTGCTTTCTGGTGTTCTGTTATTCCGGAAGTTCCTCCACGCCCTTTTGTTCAGTTTCTTTGCTTCCATACATGTCCTATTATACCATGGATTCTTGTGTTGCTTCTCGGATTTTTCCCTTTGGGACGGCATTAACCTGTTTACTGCCTCCTGACACTTTTGGGTGACATAGTCCATCATATCTTGTACAGACTTATCTTTGAGGTTTGTGTCCCAAGGTATTTCCCTCAGGAAACATCTCATCTCCTCATAGTTCCCCTTTCGGTATGCCAGCCTTTTGTTTCCTCGTTCTTTTTTGGGGGAGATAATTCCTAGCTCTACCAGGTACTCAAAGCTTAATACACTGTGGTCACTCATTCCCAAGGGTGCTTCCATCTTAACTTCCCTTATATCCCTCTCATTTAGGGTATATATTAGATCGAGCATGGATGGTTCATCTTCTCTCATTCTTGTCGGCTCCTTGATGTGCTGGCTTAGAAAGTGTCTTGTTGCCAGGTCCAGCAGTTTAGCTCTCCATGTTTCTGGGCCTCCATGCGGATCTCTGTTCTCCCAGTCTATTTTCCCGTGGTTGAAGTCTCCCGTGATTAGCAGTCCAGATCCATTCCTGCTAGCAACAGAGGCTGCTCTCTCTATTATGTTAATGGTGGCCATATTGTTTCTGTCATATTCCTGTCTGGGTCTTCTGTCATTCGGTGGTGGATTATATATTACTACGACTACAATTTTTTGTCCTCCAGTTGTTTTGGTACCTGCTATGTAGTCACTGAAACCCTCACAGCCCTGAATAACCATCTCCTCAAAGTCCCAGCCCTTTCTTACCAACAGATCTACACCACCACTGCCTCTTCCTTCTCTCTCTTTCCTCATAACATAATATTCCTGTGGGAACACTGCATTTGTTATGGTTTTCGTTAGCTTTGTTTCTGTGAGTGCTATTATGTCTGGGTTTTCGTCTAGTACCCATTCTTCAAGATCATTTGCTATATTTGAAATTCAGTCTGTTAGTGAACATTGCCCTGAGGCTCACTTTCTTCTGTCCCTTCTCAAATCGCCTCCTTGGTGAGTGTTCTGCTGGTGGGGGAAGTTGTTCCATGGGTGTGAGGATTTGTGAGGTGGATAACAGGGTCTCAGAGGATACTGGGGTGAAGGGTAGGGGTCAAGTGAAGTGGGGGGGGGGCCCGGGAGGGTGTGTGTGTGTGTGTGTACTCACCTAGTTGTGCTTGCGGGGGTTGAGCTCTGGCTCTTTGGTCCCGCGTCTCAACCGTCAATCAACAGGTGTACAGTTTCCTGAGCCTATTGGGCTCTATCATATCTACACTTGAAACTGTGTATGAAGTCAGCCTCCTCCACATCGCTTCCTAATGCATTCCATTTGTCAACAACCCTGACACTAAAAAAGTTCTTTCTAATATCTCTGTGGCTCATTTGGGCACTCAGTTTCCACCTGTGTCCCCTAGTGCGTGTGCCCCTTGTGTTAAACAGCCTGTCTTTATCAACCATGTTGATTCCCCTGAGAATCTTGAATGTGGTGATCATGTCCCCCCTAACTCTTCTGTCTTCCAACGAAGTGAGGTTTAATTCCTGTAGTCTCTCCTCGTAGCTCATACCTCTCAGCTCGGGTACTAGTCTGGTGGCAAACCTTTGAACCTTTTCCAGTTTAGACTTATGCTTGACTAGATATGGACTCCATGCTGGAGCCGCATACTCCAGGATTGGTCTGACATATGTGGTATATAATGTTCTGAAAGATTCCTTACACAAGTTTCTAAAGGCCGTTCTTATGTTAGCCAACCTGGCATATGCTGCTGATGTTATCCTCTTGATATGAGCTTCAGGGGACAGGTCTGGCGTGATATCAACCCCCAGGTCTTTCTCTCTCTCTGACTCTTGAAGTATTTCATCTCCCAAATGGTACCTTGTATCTGGTCTCCTGCTTCCTACCCCTATCTTCATTACATTACATTTGCTTGGGTTAAACTCTAACAGCCATTTGTTCGACCATTCCTGCAGCTTGTCCAGGTCTTCTTGAAGCCTCAAGCTGTCCTCCTCTGTCTTAATCCTTCTCATAATTTTGGCGTCGTCAGCAAACATTGAGAGGAATGAGTCTATACCCTCTGGGAGATCATTTACGTATATCAGAAACAGGATAGGTCCAAGTACAGAGCCCTGTGTGTGTGTGTGTGTGTGTGTGTGTGTGTGTGTGTGTGTGTGTGTGTGTGTGTGTGTGTGTGTGTGTGTGTGTGTGTGTGTGTGTGTGTACTCACCTATTTGTACTCACCTATTTGTGCTTGCGGGGGTTGAGCTTGTGGGGGTTGGTCCCGCCGCTCAACTGTCAATCAACTGGTGTACAGATTCCTGAGCCTACTGGGCTCTATCATATCTACATTTAAAACTGTGTATGGAGTCAGCCTCCACCACATCACTGCCTAATGCATTCCATCCGTTAACTACTCTGACACTGAAAAAGTTCCTTCTAACGTCTCTGTGGCTAATGTGGGTACTCAGTTTCCACCTGTGTCCCCTTGTTCGCGTCCCACCAGTGTTGAATAGTTTATCCTTGTTTACCCGGTCGATTCCTCTGAGGATTTTGTAGGTTGTGATCATGTCTCCCCTTACTCTTCTGTCTTCCAGTGTCGTAAGTTGCATTTCCCGCAGCCTTTCCTCGTAACTCATGCCTCTTAGTTCTGGGACTAGTCTAGTGGCATACCTTTGCACTTTTTCCAGCTTCGTCTTGTGCTTGACAAGGTACGGGCTACATGCTGGGGCCGCATACTCCAGGATTGGTCTTACATATGTGGTGTACAAGATTCTGAATGATTCCTTACACAGGTTCCTGAACGCTGTTCTGATGTTAGCCAGCCTCGCATATGCCGCAGACGTTATTCTTTTTATGTGGGCTTCAGGAGACAGGTTTGGTGTGATATCAACTCCTAGATCTTTCTCTCTGTTCGTTTCATTAAGTACTTCACCTCCTATTCTGTATCCTGTGTCTGGCCTCCTATTTCCACTGCCTAGTTTCATTACTTTGCATTTACTTGGGTTGAACTTCAACAGCCATTTGTTGGACCATTCACTCAGTCTGTCTAGGTCATCCTGTAGCCTCCTACTATCGTCCTCCGTTTCAATCCTCCTCATAATTTTTGCATCATCGGCAAACATTGAGAGAAACGATTCTATGCCCTCTGGGAGATCATTTACATATATCAGAAACAGTATAGGTCCAAGGACTGACCCCTGCGGGACTCCACTCGTAACGTCTCGCCAATCTGAGACCTCACCCCTCACACTGACTCGTTGTCTCCTGTTGCTTAGGTACTCTTGTATCCAACGGAGTACCTTCCCTTTCACTCCAGCCTGCATCTCCAGCTTTTTCACTAGCCTCTTGTGTGGCACTGTATCAAAGGCTTTCTGACAATCCAAAAATATGCAGTCTGCCCACCCTTCTCTCTCTTGCCTTATTTTTGTTGCCTGGTCGTAGAATTCAAGTAACCCTGTGAGGCAGGACCTGCCATCCCTGAATCCATGTTGATGCTGTGTTACAAAGTTCTTTCGCTACAGGTGCTCCACTAGGTTTCTTCGCACAATCTTCTCCATCAGCTTGCATGGTATGCAGGTTAGGGACACTGGCATGTAGTTCAGTGCCTCCTGTCTATCCCCTTTCTTGTATATCGGGACTACGTTAGCTGTTTTCCAAATTTCTGGCAGTTCCCCTGTTGCCAGTGATTTGTTATACACTATGGAGAGTGGGAGGCACAGTTCTTCTGCTCCTTCCTTTAGTATCCAAGGGGAGATTCCATCTGGGCCTATAGCATTTGTCACATCCAACTCTAGTAAACACTTCCTTACTTCCCCGCTGGTAATCTCAAACTCTTCCAGTGGTTCCTGGTTAGCTATTCCCTCTCTTATCTCTGGGATTTCTCCTTGCTTTAAGGTGAAGACCTCTTGGAATTTCTTATTCAACTCCTCACACACTTCCTTGTCGTTTGTAGTGAATCCTTCTGCCTCTATCCTTAATTTCATAACCTGTTCCTTTACTGTTGTTTTTCTCCTGATGTGGCTATGCAGCAATTTAGGCTGAGTCTTTGCCTTGCTTGCGATGTCATTTTCGTATTGTCTTTCTGCCTCTCTTCTCATTCTGACATATTCGTTCCTGGCATTCTGGTATCTTTCTCTGCTCTCCAGTGTCCTGTTATTCCTATAGTTTCTCCATGCCCTTTTACTTTGTTGCTTAGCTAGCAACAAAGCTGTCCTTGTGTGTGTGTGTGTGTGTGTGTGTGTGTGTGTGTGTGTGTGTGTGTGTGTGTGTGTGTGTGTGTGTGTGTGTGTGTGTGTGTGTGTGTGTGAAAATATTATAGATGCTTCGGGTGCAATTTTAAAATCTCTCAATCTCTCTCTCTCTCTCTCTTAAACTAAGACTAGGGTTCACTTATCCTACTTTCTCTCAACTTAAAGAAGCTGTCCTTGTCTACCCTGTCTATCTTATCCTAAGTATCTTGTATGTTGCGATCATATTTCTATTTCTTCTCTCATCGAAGGTTGTGAGGTCTAGTTCCGTCAGCCTATCCTCATAACTTGACTCTCTTTGCTCTGCAACTAGTCAAGTTGCAAACCTCTTCACTTGATGAATATGGCTACCCCACCGGTGCTGCATATTCCAGTATTGGTCTGACAGATGTTGTGTTGACTGCATTCAAGAAGTCCTGATTTATAGGTTTCTAAACCATGTTTTTATATTTGTAAACATATCATATGCTGCCGATGTTATCCTGTTTGTGTCTAGTCGGCGTTCAATCCCCGACCGTCCAAGTGGTTGGGCACCATTCCTTCCCCCCGTCGTTTCCCAAATCCTTATCCTGACCCCTTCCAAGTACTAGATAGTCGTAATGGCTTGGTGCCTTTCCCTTGATAATTCCTTTCCTTTCCATTTATGGGGTAGCCATCTTTTGTTCTTCTTTCTCCCTTCCTCCCCCCTTCTATCTCTCCTCCTCCCCCTTCCCATACTTGACGACAGGAGCGCCAGGGGGGGGGGGTGGCAAGCTCCCCTTCAGGTGGTGAACTATAATACACAGCTGGGGGGGGGAGGGAGGGGGTGGCGACACTTCGACCCCTCACCCCCCAGTGTGTGTGGGGGATGGAGGGGGAGTGTCCTCTTCCCACGCTCGTCAGCCCCCCCTCCTCCCCCCCACACACACACCTCTCCCACGCCTCCCAAGCCCCCCCCCCCCCCTCATACCCCCTACTGGATCAGGTGCACGTCTGGTGAGGTACCGGATGTGGTCCTGGAAATAATTATATCTTAAATGTCTTGATTTTTTTGTCTATCTTCTTCTTTCGTTCTTAATTCCTCCTCCTCCTCTTCGAAAACCTCCTTCTCCTCCTCCTCTTCCTAATCCTTCTCCGACAGGCCTCCTCCTCCTCAATCCTGTCATCAATGTCGTGGGGTCCAGTTAAATTCTGAGGTTTTAATTTCCCTGGTACACAGACAAGTATAGACGACATGGTGGTGTTGTACTGTGTAGTTCTACTCGTTCATTCATTTATTGTGCACCCATCCCGTTAGCGGTGGTGGAGAGGGTTACAGAGGCATGTAATAGGTTCAGGAACTCAACCCCAAAGTTCGTTTAGCTGAGCAAGTGACAATTTTGTGAAGCTAGTTACACAATTGTTATTGTTACATATCAATGATCTTTTTATATCACAAGTGGTTCAACAAGAGGCTCACAACAGTCACTGTTCAAGGCAGTTTACATCTACGGTGAATCACACAGTTACTAGTCCTGCTCCACACCCACCCAACTGGGCGGCAGCTTTATAGTCATGTGCAGGCTGCCCCTACAGGCATATGCAGGCGGCACCTACAGTCATGTGCAGGCTGCTCCTACAGTCATGTGCAGGCTGCACCTACAGTCATGTGCAGGCTGCTCCTACAGTCATGTGCAGGCTGCTCCTACAGTCATGTGCAGGCTGCTCCTACAGTCATGTGCAGGCTGCACCTACAGTCATGTGCAGGCTGCTCCTACAGTCATGTGCAGGCTGCTCCTACAGTCATGTGCAGGCTGCACCTACAGTCATGTGCAGGCTGCCCTACAGTCATGTGCAGGCTGCACCTAGTCATGTGCAGGCTGCCCCTACAGTCATGTGCAGGCTGCCCCTACAGTCATGTGCAGGCGGCACCTACAGTCATGTGCAGGCTGCACCTACAGTCATGTGCAGGCTGCACCTACAGTCATGTGCAGGCTGCACCTACAGTCATGTGCAGGCTGCACCTACAGTCATGTGCAGGCTGCACCTACAGTCATGTGCAGGCTGCACCTACAGTCATGTGCAGGCTGCACCTACAGTCATGTGCAGGCTGCACCTACAGTCATGTGCAGGCTGCACCTACAGTCATGTGCAGGCTGCACCTACAGTCATGTGCAGGCGGCACCTACAGTCATGTGCAGGCGGCACCTACAGTCATGTGCAGGCGGCACCTACAGTCATGTGCAGGCTGCACCTACAGTCATGTGCAGGCGGCACCTACAGTCATGTGCAGGCGGCACCTACAGTCATGTGCAGGCGGCACCTACAGTCATGTGCAGGCGGCACCTACAGTCATGTGCAGGCTGCACCTACAGTCATGTGCAGGCTGCACCTACAGTCATGTGCAGGCTGCACCTACAGTCATGTGCAGGCTGCACCTACAGTCATGTGCAGGCTGCACCTAGTCATGTGCAGGCTGCACCTACAGTCATGTGCAGGCGGCCCCTACAGTCATGTGCAGGCGGCACCTACAGTCATGTGCAGGCGGCACCTACAGTCATGTGCAGGCTGCACCTACAGTCATGTGCAGGCGGCACCTACAGTCATGTGCAGGCGGCACCTACAGTCATGTGCAGGCGGCACCTACAGTCATGTGCAGGCGGCACCTACAGTCATGTGCAGGCGGCACCTACAGTCATGTGCAGGCGGCACCTACAGTCATGTGCAGGCGGCACCTACAGTCATGTGCAGGCTGCACCTACAGTCATGTGCAGGCGGCACCTACAGTCATGTGCAGGCTGCACCTACAGTCATGTGCAGGCGGCACCTACAGTCATGTGCAGGCGGCACCTACAGTCATGTGCAGGCGGCACCTACAGTCATGTGCAGGCGGCACCTACAGTCATGAGCAGGCGGCACCTACAGTCATGTGCAGGCGGCACCTACAGTCATGTGCAGGCTGCACCTACAGTCATGTGCAGGCGGCACCTACAGTCATGTGCAGGCGGCACCTACAGTCATGTGCAGGCGGCACCTACAGTCATGTGCAGGCGGCACCTACAGTCATGTGCAGGCGGCACCTACAGTCATGTGCAGGCGGCACCTACAGTCATGTGCAGGCGGCACCTACAGTCATGTGCAGGCGGCACCTACAGTCATGTGCAGGCGGCACCTACAGTCATGTGCAGGCGGCACCTACAGTCATGTGCAGGCGGCACCTACAGACATGTGCAGGCGGCACCTACAGTCATGTGCAGGCGGCACCTACAGTCATGTGCAGGCTGCACCTACAGACATGTGCAGGCGGCACCTACAGTCATGTGCAGGCGGCACCTACAGTCATGTGCAGGCGGCACCTACAGACATGTGCAGGCGGCACCTACAGTCATGTGCAGGCGGCACCTACAGACATGTGCAGGCTGCCCCTACAGTCACCAAACTTGGGATACTTGGCTTAGATTCCTGGCAGTACGTCATTATGAATGAAGTACTTACACACATTTCCTGAACACAACTGCTGGATTGGAATACAATCTCTAAACTTAGCGATTTTTTTTCACATTCCATTATATAATGACGCAAAGTATGCGAATAGTTCTGCTGACAGAGTTTTCATTTAGTCAAATCCACATCAGTAGATGTTACAAACTCCCAGAGGTACTTGTAGTCGAGCCTAAGCCTAGCAGTGGTAACATCTACAAGTCTGCTAACCTCATTGGATGACCCATAGACGTGCGGTTCTCCCTGCATAATAGTGACGATAGATGGAGTAACTGGTGTGAATTTTACTTTGCTTCAAGTCTACGATAATTTTGTTGATGTTCCTGGAATATTGCTGCCCTCAGGCTGCTCAAAGGCAATCCAAGATGGCAGTCAATGCTGTCTCTACGAGCACAAGTTTTGGCAAACTCATCAGTTCTGTCATGCACGCCTTCCCACTCGCTCAGCCGGCCAGTTCCCCACTCAAGTGTTGGTCTGTAATTTTTCACCATCAACCAATATTGTTCCGACAGGTACTGTGTTGTTGGGCTTAAGGCTGGATATTAGGGCTGAGGAAGCATTGAGAAGATTTCCAGGCTAGGCTGGTACAATGAGGACAGAGTAACTATTGATAAAGATAGTATTAATTAAATAAGAACCAGTGTGAGGAGAGAAGCAGAGAGTGGGAAATGACATAGGAAATAAAGCCAAGACCGAATTAAAACTGCTTCACGGCCACACCATGAGGAAGAAAACAGTGAAAGAACAGTTATGAAATTGGAAATTGGTGGGACAGGTACACAGAGAATGACAAGGAAGTGTACGAAAAACTCAACAAGAGATTCCAGGAGGTCATCACACTAGAACAAGGAGATGTCTTTGAGCTAAGAGAAGTGGCAATAAACCAGGAACTTTAGAAGACTTTTAAATTACCAGAGATGAGGTTATAACGTAACTGCTGAATTTGGACCTGAGGAAAGGTAATTAGACCTGACAGAATCTTGCCAACCATTGATACTAAAAGAGTGTGCAGAAACATTTTACTTGCCACTCTCCATAGTGTATAATAAGTCACTGGAAACGGGAGACCTACCAGAAATAAGGAAGACAGGCAATGTAGTCCCAATATACAAAAGGGTGACAGGCATGAGGCACTGAACTACAGACCAGTGTCGTTATCTTGTATACCATGCAAGATGATGGAGAAGATCGTGAAAAAGACTAGTAGCACATCTGGAGAGAAGGGACTTCGTGACACACACATGGGTTCAAGGAGGGTAAATCTTGCCTCACTGGTTTATTAGAATTCTACGATCAGTTGACAAAGACTAAGC
>WNGS01120361.1:0-10168 GCA_020271785.1 Procambarus virginalis
CCACCACCCTGGATCACTTATGGACTAATATAACAGCTCCCTTTACATCTGGGTAATCTATGACAGAACACTGACCACTATCCTACCTTCCTCATAGCAAACATGGACACAACACCACCAGAAAGCAAGAAACTCTCATTCAGGCTACACAGTGAATCAGCTTTAGGCAATCTCTCTAATGCACTTGTTTGCTGATGATGCTAAGATAATAGGAAGGATAAGAAACTTCGATGATTGTCATGCCCTTCAAGATGACTTGGACAAAATAAGTATATGGAGAACCACTTGGCAAATGGAATTTAATGTTATAATGCCATGTTATGGAATGTGGAATAGGAGAACATAGACCCCACACAACCTATATATTATGTGAGAAATCTTTAAGAATTCTGATAAAGAAAGAGATCTACGGTTGTTTGGATAGAAAACATGACAAGCGAGCGCATTGTCATGGGTTCATATCCTTGCGGGGAGGAATTACTGGGCGCAAATCCTTAACTGTAGCGTCTGTTTAACTCAACAGTAAAATGAGTACTTGGTTGTAACAACGATTCTTCGCGGCGGGGATCGTATTCCAGGGACCTGCCCGAAACGCTACGCGTACTAGTGGCTGTACAAGAATGTAACAACTCTTGTGCTTCTTAAGATAAAAAAAAATAAATCACCTGAGGACCACATAAAGAATATTGTGCGAGGAGCCTATGCCACGCTTTCTAACTTCAGAATTGCTTTTAATACATGGATGGCGATATACTAAAGAAATTGTTCACGACTTTTGTTAGGCCAAAAGCTAGAATATGCAGCGGTTGTGTGGTGCCCCTATCTTAAGAAGCACATCAACTGGAAAAGGTGCAAAGACATGCTACTAAGTGGCTCCCAGAACTGAAGGGCAAGAGCTATGAGGAGAGGTTAGAGGCATTAAATATGCCAAAACTAGAAGACAGAAGAAAAAGAGGTGATATGATCACTGCATACAAAATAGTAACAGGAATTGATAAAATCGATAGGGAAGATTTCCTGAGACCTGGAACTTTAAGAACAATAGATCATAGATTTAAACTAGCTAAACACAGATGCCGAAGAAATATAAGAAAATTCACTTTCGCAGAGTGGTAGACGGTTGGAACAAGTTGGGTAAGAAGGTGGTGGAGGCCAAGACCGTCAGTAGTTTCAAAGCGTTATATGACAAAGAGTGCTGGGAAGACAGGACACCATGAGCGTAGCTCTCGTCCTGTAACTACACCTAGGTAATTACACTTAGGTAATTACTTCACAATATTAACTGGAAATCTGAATTCAATAATTCACAGGATATAAACTCATTAACTAACCTCTTTCTCTCCAAAACTCTAAGCTCTACAACACTCACTGTCCCCGCCTTACCAAACAAGTAACTGACAAAAGAAAAAACAACCCGTGGCTCACAAGTGGCATAATTAAATCAATCAACAAAAACATGAATATGAAAAGAAATTTAGGATTGGCCTAGTTACAAAGGAATAAAGTTAAAAGGTACTCATCAGTGATTACCAGTATCATAAGAAAAGCTAAACTTTCAAAGAAGTAAAAGGCAACATGAAAAGCACATGGATCTAAAAGCACAGAATCTATAATATCCTAGGAACTAAACAACACTCTCTAAGGATGGCCTTACACCGTCAACTGATTTAGAAATGGCGAATAAATTTAATAGCTTCTTTTCATCGGTTGGTGCTAACCTTGCCAGTAAAATCCCATAGACTCAGACATATCAACACATATCTCTCAGGTAGCTATCCAAACTCTCTTCTTCTTTCACCCCCCCCCCTCCCCGTTTAGCTCGTTGATGCCGTGAGGGGGGGCTTAGTGGGCAGCTGATGGAGTGTGATGTTCCTTGGGACAGTCCTCTGTTCTTTTGTAGCCTTGTGCTCCTGCTGCTGTCCTCTCAAATTGTGCTGAACAACTTTTCCTTTTCCTTCTGTTTCGTTTTTCTCCCCCTCTTCTCCTATCTGTTTGTCGTTCCCTGCCGACCTTTTGCTTGTTTTGGTTATTCCTTTGGACTTCTTCTATTTTGACGCCCGGGTGCTTGAGGAGGCATACTCTTGCACCCGTAGAACTGTAGTACCCATCATCGAGAGTGAGGGGAACCTTTTATTGTCAATCCCCCTTTCGTCACTGAACCCGATCTCGACGGACCGACGGCTCTTAAGGTGGCGTTTGTGGGGCGTATACTCACGACGCACCCCTAGGAGGCCCCGGCATGACCGGCGATAGCTTCTTGTTAGGTGTCCTGCCTCGAATTGTGGCTCCATGGTGGGTGTGGGGGCACATTCGTGAATGAATGTTTCTTTTTCGTACCTATGTTGTGTTCTGTTCCTCCTTTACCTTCTCAGGCTCATGGGGTGGGCGACCAAGCCCCGAGTCGGTCCGTGTTGGAAGACCGGGCTCTGTAGCCTCCCCTGCATTGGGCCCCGACCTTGCTCCTCCTTTGGCCTCTCTGACTACTCCCCTCGGCTTCCCTCCCTCCTCTGTGGTTGGGTCGAGCCCCAAACCCCCAGTGGTGACTACCTAGTCCCCTGGCACAGCTCAATCTCTAGTTGTAACTACTGCGCCTTTTAACCCCTCTCTCTGGGGTTCTCAACACCGTCCTCGACACGGCCGCACTCGCTCGATTCCTTCCCGTTCTGATGCCTATCAAGCCTTGTTTGGTCCCGCTTCATGGGCAAAATACTTTGATCTCCTCCCTCTTGATTCTGCGCCTCCTGACGATTTCTCCCTCCATCGACATCTTGTTGATTCCGTGGATGCCTCTGCTACCTTCAACCCCACTCGTCTCGGTACACGTGTCGTTGCTGCTCCTTCTCAGGATGCAGCTTCCCGCTTGGCTCCTTTATCCTGCCTTGGTAAGTCCCCTGTTTGGTTCTCAAAGAACGCTCAGTTGAATGCCAGTGTTGGCACTATTCTCCTCCCGCCCCAGGTTGCGACCGGTGTTCGGAATATGCAGGACTGCCACGATGATATTCGGCATATCCTCGATGCCCAGGGCCATTCTGTCCTCCAGGTGGACACGCTTACTCGTCCCCTCGTGGTTGTCGCCGTCAACCTCTTCGGATTGTGAAGATTACCTTTGATGGTATTACCCTTCCCCCCCCCCTCTGTCATTCTTGCTGGTGCCAGGTGCTCTGTCCAGGAGTACATTCCTTCTCCTAGGCTCTGTAACAAGTGCTGGAGGTTTGGGCATGGTGCCCTCCGCTGCTCTGGGACTGTCTCTCTCTGTCCTTTGTGTGGGGACGAAGGTCACTCTAAGTCGGAGTGCACTTCTCCCCAGGCTCGCTGCCTCAACTGCGGTGAGGCCCATCCTACCTTCTTCCGTGCATGTATCCATTACAAGCTTGAGGCAGCCGTCCTCAACTTGAAGCACCGAAAGCGTTTATCTTTTCCTGAGGAGAGGCGTCAGGTTTGCTGGCTCCCGCCTTATGCTAACGTCTCTTATGCTCGCGTGTTGCGCTCTTCCTCTCCTCGTCCTTCCCACCTTCCTCAGACTCACAACCGTTTCCGGGCCTTGGACCCTGATACGCCCTCTGCCCTGTCCTCTGTTCCTTTGAGTTCTGTCCCCGCAGGGTCTCCCTCCTGGTCCTCTGTCTGGGGTTCCCCTTCTTTCTTCCCGGTCAGTCATGTCTCCTGTGTCTTCTTCCTCGTCTCCCTCCAATCCTTCTCCTCCGTCTATTGACTCTCCCCGCTGCCTGTCGGTGCGGGCTGATATCCATTGCTCTCCTAACGGCCGTCATGTGTGCTCTTGTTCAGCTTCTCCTGTTGAGACGCTGGAATCCGTTGCCCGGTACGAAGTTGCTGGGACACCGGTCTCTTTAAGTCAGAAGCGTAAGCCTGGCTCCTATACCTTCCTCCTCCTCAGCGGGTAAGAAGGCTTCGCTTTCTTCCTCGGCCCCTGCTACTGCCTCTATTGCTCCTTCCCCTCCCGTTTCGGTGTTGCGCCCCCTGTTCGTGCTATGGAGGTTTCTTTGGCCCCGCTTCCCTCTCGGTTGCTGCCCTTGTTGAGGTGCGCTCCCCTCTTTCTACTTCCCTCTTCCTGCTGCTGTCCTTGACTGCTCCTCTCTGTTGTCTCCTCCTCCTCCGGACCCCCCCTCCACCTCTGTCTGCTCCCGCTTCCTTCCCTCCATCTTTGCTCAGTTTACCCATGCCCCCTAACTGACTTTGCTGACACTGATCTTCTTTAATGTGCTATGTTGCTCTTTCGCCTTTGTTTCTTCCTTGTTCTCTGTTGTTGTCCTTTCTCTTCTCGTCGATGTCTATTCTTCAATGGAACGTTCGAGGTTATTACGCCAATTTCCTCGAACTCCAACTTCTGATTTCACGGTTTTCGGCCCTTTGTGTCTGTCTCCAGGAGCCGATGCTTGGTGCTCGTCCTGGTCGCTTTCGTGGCTATTCCTTTCTCCCCCCCCCGCAGCTGTTGCTGGGCTCCTAATTCTTCAGCTCTCTTGATTCACTCTGATGTTCCCTTTGTCCCCTTACTTTTTCCTTCGCCTCTCCATTGTTCTGCTGCTCGTATCTTTGTGGGAAATGGTACACAGTTTGTTCCATTTATCTCCCCCCGAGTGTCCCGCTTTCTCTTCCTGATCTGAAACCCCTACTGACTCCTTGCCAGAGCCTGTGCTCCTGCTGGGTGATTTCAATTGTCGTCATCCGTTTACCTCTTTCTTTCTTCTTCCTATCTCTTCTGAATTCTGGTGAGCCCTCGCATTTGAACTCTCTGACTCGCACCCTTTCCTGTCTTTGCTCATCTTCTCTTTACTTAGATTTCACGTGGCAGGTTCTTGATGACCTCCATGGCAGTGACCATTTCCCCATCCTTGTTACCTTTTCTCTTTTCGCCCTCCCCTTTCCTTCCCTAGGTGGCAGTTTGCTAAAGGGGACTGGAACCTATTTACCCTCAGTGCTGCTCTCTCTGACCTCTCCCTTCTGCCTCTCCCTCGCTCTCTCCTCCTTTTTCATGACACTGTTTTCGACGCTGCCCTCCGCTCTATTCCTCGCTCTTCCTCTCGGAGTCCACGGAAGTGCGTTCCCTGGTGGAATGCAGACTGTGCTCGGGCTGTCCGCTGTAAGCGTGCAGCCTGGAAGAGACACCGCCGTCGGCAGACGGCCGATTCTTTTCTTTTCTTTTGGAAAGCGAATGCGGTGGTACGTAGGGCCATTCGTACAGCTAAATGTGAATGTTGGGCATCTTATGTCTCCATCATTACGTCCAAAACACCTCTGCCACAGATCTGAAAGCGTATCCACAAGATAGCGGGTAAGTTCATTCCTGATGTTTCACTGGTCCTTCACCTTCGTGGTACTCTTGTGGCGGACCGGTTGCAGGTCGCTACCGAACTGGGTTCCCACTTTTCTTCTGTTAGCTTGGGTCTTCATCTTCCCCAATCTTTCCTTCTTCGTAAACCTGTCCTTGAGTCACGTCCTTTAGATTTCTACACTCGTCTTCAACTTCCCTATAACGATCCCTTCTCTCTCTCTGAACTTCGTTCTGCCCTGGCCCTCTGCGGTTCTACGGCGGCGGGCTCCGATGGCATTCATTATGAGATGCTTCGCCATCTCCCTCCGTGCATGTCTCAGTATTTATTGAGTCTGTATAATCGGATCTGGGAGTCGTCGTCAGTCCCTGAGGACTGGCTCGATGCCATTGTCCTCCCTGTTCGCAAACCAGGGTCTCTGGGAACATCTCCTAAGGACTTTCGCCCTATTGCCCTCACAAGTTGTGTCTGCAAACTCTTTGTACGTACGGTTAACGTTCGTCTGATGTGGTTCCTGGAACACCATTATCTCCTCTGCCTTTCTCAATTTGGTTTCCGCAAGTGCCGCAGCACAACAGATGTCCTGGTGAACTTGGAGGTCTATATTCGTACTGCTTTTGCTGCGAAGACCTCCGTTGTTGCCGTCCTTTTTGACCTGGAAAAGGCTTACGACACCACTTGGCGATATCATATTCTATCCCAGCTTCATTCTTTTGGCCTTCATGGTCATCTCCCTTTCTTTCTGCACAGTTTCCTCTCTCGTCGTTCCTTTCGGGTGAGGCTTGGTACCGCTCTCTCTGCCTCTTTTCAGCAATACGAAGGTGTGCCCCAAGGTAGTGTTCTGAACACTACTCTTTTTCTGGTTGCCCTCAATGGTCTTCTTTCCTCTCTTCCTTCAGGCGTCTTCTCCGCTCTCTATGTCGATGATCTTACCCTTTGCTGTCAGGGTGATGATTCGCCTCTCCTTCAAACTTGCGATTGATGCCGTGTCATCTTGGGCCACCGATCATGGCTTCAAGTTCTCTTCTACTAAGACTTGTGCCATGCCTTTTACTCGGAAACGGGTCGTTCTTTGTCCCTCTTTGTCACTTTATGGTCATCCCCTTGAGTACAAAGATTCCGCGAAGCTTTTTGGGTTATTCTTTGACACTCGTTTGTCTTGGTCTTCCCATATCTCTTACCTCCGTGTTTAGTGCTCTAAGGCCCTTACCCTCCTTCGAGTATTGTCCCATACTTCTTGGGGAGCGGATAGGCGCACTCTCCTTGCTTTGCATTCCTCTCTCGTCCTGTCTAAGCTCAATTATGGTTGCCCTGCTTACTCTTCTGCTTCTCCTTCTACTCTTCGCCGTCTTGATGCTTTGCACCATACTGGGTTGTGCCTCAGTTCTTGTGCCTTTCGTTCGACGCCCATCCTCAGCTTGTATGTTGACACTGACTTCCTGTCTCTCCAGGACCGCCGTGATCGCTACTGTCTTCGCTATCTTGGACGATGCTTGCAACATCCTTCCTCTCGCCTCTGTCGTGCTTTAACTTTTACCCCTCCTGCGGTTCCTGTTCCTCTTCACCACCTCCCTCTTTCTGTCTGGTTATCCCGCTTACAGGATTCTCTTTCCGTTCGTATTTCTAATATTTCTCCCTGTGTTGTTCCTTCTTTGCTCTCGTGGAGAGTCCTCCTTCCGCAGTTTTGTACATCCTTGACCCACATCACTAAAGCTTTTACCCCTCCTACGGTTCAAAAACGCCTTTCCTTGAGCACTTTTCTTCTCACTCGCACTACGTTTCCGTCTTCACTGATGGTCTAAGTCTGCGGACGGTGTTGGCTACTCTGTTGTTTTTCCTGATCACACTTATATGTGTCGCTTACCTCCGGAGACTAGCATCTTCACAGCGGAGCTTTATGCTATTCTCTATGCTCTTCGTCTCCTGCTTTCTCGTTGTCAATCTTCCTTTGTAGTTGTTGTTGACTCCCGTAGTGCCCTCATAGCTCTCGGGTCCTTTAAATCCGGTTCATCCAGTGGTTGTCGAGATACAGCATTGGCTGTTTCTTGTTCACAGTAAATTTAAGTCGGTTGAGTTTTGTTGGGTTCCCAGCCATATTGGTGTCTCTTTAAATGAGCGTACGGATGCTGCCGCTAGGGAAGCTGTCCGCTCGTGTCCCATCTCTCGTAAAGGCATTCCTTATTCCGACTTTTACTCGGTTATCCATTCCTCCATCCTTACCCGTTGGCAGGCTTGTTGGTCTTCTGTTACTGGTAACAAACTATGTTCTCTTAAAGGTTGTGTGTCCTCGTGGCCGTCCTCCTGCCACCGTAACCGGCGATGGGAAATGGCTTTGGCGAGGTTGTGTATTGGCCATACTTTCTTAACTCATGGTCACTTGATGGAGCGCCGCCATGCTCCTTATTGTCCTAATTGCATTGTCCCTCTTACGGTCGTGCGTATCCTTGCTGAGTGTCCTGACTTCCGGGACGAGCATGTGTCTTGTTTTCCGACCGTCCCCCGTGGTCGCTTGTTTCTCGATAGTATTCTCGGTGACTCGGATACTTTTGATATCGTTCGCCTTATGCGATTCTGTTCTCGTATTGGCATCCTTGGTGATATTTAGCGCCCTTTGATTATCCCGCACATTTGATGGTGCTACATAACCTTCCCGGTTTGGTGCCTTCTTTTGATAATTACTTACTTCTCCTTTCACCAGTCAGCCCGACAGATGTTGTGTCCATCATACACTCACTAAAAATCAAAGCTGGGAACATCAGTGAAATCCCATCCATTGTATACAAGAGCGCCTCCCATGCCCTTGCGCCACCTATAGCTCTGCTGTTCAACAAATCCCTTGAGTGTCATACCTTCCCTGGTATCCTTAAAAAAGCAAGAGAAACGCCAGTTCATAAAGGAGGTAATCCGGCAGACATAAACAATTATAGACCAGTATCAAACCTACCCATACTATCAAAAATATTTGAAAAAAATTATCTACAAACAGCTCTACTCCTATCTCGTAAAATTCGACATTCTTAGTCCCCTGTCAGTTTGGCTTCCGCTCCCAAAAGAGTACCAACGATGCAATTATTAGTCTCCTTGATATAATTTACTCAGCCTGAGAAAGGCCTTTGATACTGTTAATCACAATTACCTCTTACGTAAACTCCATCATTATGGAATCCGAGGCCATGTACTGGATTATATCAAATCCTATCTTAGTGATAGACACCAATGTGTAGCCATCAATAATATAACCTCTCCCACTCTACAAATAACCGTTGGAGTGCCACAGGGCAACATCTTGGGACCTCTCCTATTTCTTATATACATCAGTGATCTGCCTAATGTCTCTAACATTCTGAAACCTTTTTTGTTTGCTGATGATACTACCCTCATCTACTCTAACCCCAACCCACATACACTAAATAATGTTGTTAATAATGAACTAAAAAAAGTCCACTTATGGATGTCAACCAACAAACTAACACTTAACATAAAAAAGACCTACTACATCATATTTGGCAGCAAATCTACAAATGCAATTCAGCTTCAGATAGACAATGTAAACATTAGCAATAAAAATGATGGAAAGTTTCTTGGCCTATTCCTAGACAAGAGACTCAACTTCAGCATCCACATACAACACATAACTAAGAAAGTCTCTAAAACAGTTGGTATACTCTCCAAAATCAGATATTATGTACCTAACTCTGCTCTCATCTCTCTATATTATCCCTTAATCTGTCCCTATCTTAATTATGGTATCTGTGCATGGGGTTCAACCACTGCAAACCACCTCAAGTCCATCATCATTACTCAGCAAAATCTGCTATCAGAATAAAAACAAATTCTGCTTTCAGACAACACTCAGCCCCCTTATTTAACTCCCTAAACATGCTAAACATAATCTCACTCCACAAATTCTCTTGTATCAACTATATTTACAAAACCCTATTCATAAATGCAAATGCTGCTCTGAAACTCTCCCTGGACAGATGTAATAGGACCCATTATCATCACACCAGAAATAATATATCTTTGATATCCCCAGAGTCAAACTTAATTTGTGCAAACACTCGCACAACTCTATGCAAAAAAATGGACCCAGTCTACGGAACTCACTCCCTATTAATTGAAAAGGCTGTCCAACTTTTACGTCATTCAAAACAAACTAAAAAGTACCTAATTTCATCTTCATAGTTTTTTACCTTTTGCTTTAACACTCACGGCCAACGATTGCCATAGTTTTTTTTATTTGGTGCGGATCTCATGTCGGTTGTTTGGTGAATTTTTACATATATATTCCTCTAGAGCAGTCTCCTGCGAACAAATTGATACCAAATTTAAATACATACATGGATATTCAGGTGAGCAGAACGAAAAGATTATAAACATTTTAGTGTCGCCGCGTGGTTCGCCCGAACCGAACGGCGCACTCCCAGAAAGTACACAGTTAACTCCCCGCGCCCGCCCGCGAAAGTTTAAAGCTCTGATTGATTACATTGACAGGCTTGATTGGTAATTTAAACAAGATTAATAGACACCATACAGCAGATTGATAGCACATATAAGAAAGACAGCAGATCACAATGGTAAAGATGTTTGGATTGGGTACATAATGATTGGGAGATTGGATACCATAGATACAGTGCAATTTTAATATACCAATGTGCTTTATATACTTACTAATCTCTCTCTCATCTCATTTTTTTTCTTGCAATGTATTTTTGTTATCAATTAAATTCTACTAGAATTTACCTACTTAAAATTATCTGTTAGATTAAAGACCTGCCTGACACGTTGTGCGTACTAGTGGCTTTACAAGATTGTAAATACTATGCTATGTATTCTCACAAACCTAATGTACCTTCTTGTATTTAAATAAATAAATAAATAAA